>SNQJ01S0029068.1:89954-106224 GCA_010110895.2 Picea sitchensis | reverse complement strand
TGGATAATAAAATCAAGCCATGATCAGATCCATACCAAATAAATGATAATAGAAATTTGTGAAACAAAAAGAAACCTAAATTAATAACCTAAAAATTGTGAATAAAACAAAATCTAGAACAATAAAATCAAAAATGAATTTAAACTAACTATAAGTTCTAAACAAACATTGTTTATAATCTCCTTTCAAAAATGATCTTAAAATTCTAGAAGCTTCAAGTTAATGGAGAAGAGAAAAACATTATTTTTGGTCTTTTACAAAATCAAACAAATGATAGATAATTCTTTTTTATTATTATTAGTTTTATTTTGAAATGAGATGCAAAATGAAAAAAGAATTTAATTAATTAATATCACCAAATGATTTTATGAAAATGAGAAACCAACCAAGATATTATTTGATGAAGTATTGAACCCATTATTAAAAAATAGTCAAACTTGCTAATGAGAAAAAAGAAAGAACACATAATCATAATTTAAACGAAANNNCTTAAGTTTGTCTCAAAGCAAGCCAAGGCATGGAACTATTTGAAAAGGTTAATTTTGTAGCTCATTATAATTATCAAGATTCTAATGGGGGCCCTTTAAATTTTGTAAAAATTTAGGAGGAGTTGTTGGGGCCCAACAAAACGGGATGGTGGTAGTCCATGAATTTGACTTAGAAATAAAGCCTGCAAAACTAGTAAAAGGGCAGGGATTGTGTAAGCTCCCAACCGAGGCCCAAGATCAAGTAAACAAAGATCTCGGATGGGAGAATGAGATGGCACTATGGTGTGGTGAAGTAGCATACATCTCCCTAGGAAAAGATTCTTTGTATAAAGACTTAACTTATCTCTTACATCAAGGGGCTTGTCCCGCTAACCTCAATCACAGAGAAAGGACAACCCTGAGATTAAAATCTGCGCAATATCGTCTTATAAGTTCGGTGCTCTTCCAGAACAATTATGATGGGGTACCATTAAGGTGTCTCGATCGAGGAGATGCAGATAAAGTCCTGAATGAACTCCATGATGGCCTTACCGGGGGACATTTCATAGGAAACACTACCACTCATAAAATTCTGTGAGCCGACTATTATTGGTCCACCTTGTTCAAAGGCGCTCATACTTACGCTAGAAACTATAAGACCTATCAAATGAATGCTGGAAAGGATAAAAGGGCAGCAGTCCCGCTCCAACCTGTGACTGCCTCTAGGCCTTTTGAGTAGTGGGGGTTAGATATCATAGGAGAAATTACACCAAGCACCTCAAAACTGCACAAATACATTCTTACTACCACCGACAATTTCACAAAATGGGTAGAGGCCATTCCTTTGACTCATGTAAACGAGAAGGTAGTAATCCAATTTATAGAACAACAATTGATCACAAGGTTTGGTGTCCCCTTTGTTTTGGTCTTTGATAATGCAACTTACTTCTGTTCTACCCTATTGACAGAGTTTTCTCTGGACAAAGGGATCATAATCAAGTACTCTGCAAATTATTTCCCTCATGGAAACGGTGTGTCATAATCAACTAATAAAAACCTGGTAAGGATATTGAAGAAGAAGGTCACAGAAAACCAGAGAAATTGGCATAATCTACTTTATAATTCTCTATGGGCCGATAGGGTCACACCTAAGGAAGCCATAGGAAATTCCCCATAATTTCTAGTCTATGGGCAGGAAGCCATCCTCCCAAATGGAATTTATCTTCCATCTCTTCAATTGGCCCAAGATGCCAGCGAGGAACCCTCATTGGCCATGCAACAAAGCATCAATACTCTACTCATGCTGGAAGAAGAGAGAGAAAATGCTAAGTCAAAATTCGTAGCTCACCAACAAATAGTGAAAAGATCGTTCGATAAACATAAGGCTAAAGAAAAGAACTTTGAGGTAGGAGACTTAGTCCTGAAGTGGGACAAAGAAAATGAACCTAAGGGGAAACATTCCAAGTTTCAGAGTCTATGGCTTGAACCTTTCCAGGTGGCTAAGAAGATTGGGGCAGGCACTTACCATATGAAAAATCTGAGGGGGGAACTTGATGCCCTCCCAGTGAATGACCAAGCCCTAAAACAATACTTGCAATAATAAAAAATATATATAATAAATAATTAAATAAACTCAGTTAATACGAATAAAAGAAATGTTAGAAAATTATACTTTGTGATTTGGTAATACCTCAAGGGAAACGGAGGAGGAACATAGATTCTGCGTTCACCCAGTGAATCTCCATTTGTTGAGCACTCAAAATACCCTAAAAGTCTATGTTCATTTTTTTTACTTTTGGGTACCACTTGATCCTTTACACTGTCTGTTATGCCTTCAGTATGAAACTGATACTTGCACTTATTTTTTATGTTCATTCTAAAGCATGCCTGAACATACAACAAATAGTCATCTTGATTGTTAGAGGGTCCTTAATAAGATACCTAAAGAATAGGCACACTAAAGCTTTCCCTGATGCTCTCAGGAGTTCGACATCGGTAAACGTTAAAAGTGATGAAAGTCATTTGAGGAGTTTTAATTAACACCAAACCCCGATCTTCATCGACGTCAGTAGTAAAACGTATTTTCTCTTATGATTAAACTTTGGCAGAGGTATCGTCGGAGACCGACCCATTTGGATTCGATAGGAAAATGAAGAGATAAGCATCGCACAAATAGGAAAGCGATATCGTCAATCGCCGATGCCCTAAGTAATTTCAGCATCGGAGAATTACAAGATAAAGTACACATTCAAATTTTACATTTGAAATTACCAATCCCCAACACCCCTCAAGTACAGATAGTCACATTATCTTCCTCCTTTAGTGACTTCGACGTAAGTACATCCCTTAAGTGAAATCCTTACCCATCATGCAAATGCTAAATTTTATGTTCAAATATTTTAAGTGACCCTGGGTTAATAATCCATGTCAACATCGATCAATGTCAGAAGTTCTAGAGAAAACATATCAACAATTTCATACTAGAACAGGTAACAATTATAAAATCACATGATCTGTGAAAAAAAATTAAATAAAAGAACCTAGTTAATTTACATCCAAAATGGGATGTGATACATTCAAGAAACTTCAAGTTTCTCATACAACTAGAAAATTTCCCACCAGACTTGGGCTACATATGGATAGATATCGTCGACATTTTTCCTGACCAACCCGGTCATAGTGAGAATACAGAAAAAAAAAATCTTACAACAACAGGGAAGAACTGTTGAGTGTAACAGTGGGAAACCCAAAACAGGGGGGGCACCCATTATGAATCTCCTGTGTGTGCACCCTCTCCCGGACCGCTTCTCACACCATGTAACATTTCCTTTTCCTTGATTTGATTTTGTCCTCCATGCATCATGTAACTATACAATTGTGTCTTGAGCTTCTCAAATATGTCTCTAGAGCTAGGTTGTGCTTCCTCCATGACCCTACAATGTCAGTACTCCCTGGTTCTTCACCGCCAACTGTTTCTGCAACTCCCTGTTTTCTTGATAGATTTCAGGTATCGTGAGTTGGGCCTGCTCTAATTATTGAATGAGACTCTTAACGGGAGAACCCAGTCCTTTTAACCTCCCTTTTCATCGCCCGCTTCCTTTACTAGCAGTCTCCACAAGCCTTAACCAGCTAGTAATCATCGTAGATTCCTCAGCGGCTGGGTATACACTCAGCTCAGCTCCCTCCCTTTTTCCCTTGTCTTTCCTGGGCCTCCCTCTTCTCCGTGGTGTCCGCTCCTCTGGGGGTGTGACCCCAAGCATACCTTATTCAGACATACTTCCCTCCAACCCAACTTCTATTAGAAGCACTGACGCCTTCCCCAAGAAAATGCTTGTACCTCTTGTCGAAGCATCAAAGACACTGGGAGCCAATAAGAAGGAGTCCCAAGTGCGTTGGGGCTCAGACCTGGAATTCCGACTACCTCGCGAACCTCGTCCATTGTTAGGGGAGGATTCCATAATGAAACGACATGGTGTCTTGGATGCTTATAGGTGATAAGAACCATTGAGTCGAGTCTTCCCTGAATAAATGCACCAGATCAATGTCACAGAGGCACAAACTTGACGTATACGTGGAATTTCCCATAGAATTCCCAGAATTTATAGCCATATAGAGAAGTGAACCAGAGTGTGTGTAAAGAACACTCATTTTATGTGACAAGATGCATTGAAGAATTAACATGTCACAACTACTTGTCGAATGTGGTCCATAATGCTTCAAGCGTTGTCGATCAGAGTTGCAGATAATGCGCAGTACAAAAATTTCAATCTCTTTAAACCTGCCAACTTCCATTATTGAAGGTTGACAGTTGACACACTTGGTAATACATATTCTTGAGGCATTTAACGACCTCCTTGCTACGGTATTTGACCTTCTGGGAGTATACATGCATACACTCAACTTTGGCATCTTTTCTGAGTCCCAGAGGTCAAACAACTACTATGACGGTTCCAACCCTCATGTTTGACGTACTAGATTTTCAACACTTCGGCGCGATGACATGACTCATTTAAACATAAGAGGAGCAACATCGTGGATAAAACATAGTGTGTGTAATTCAAAGGAGAAACTCGGACCAAAATAGTATTAAAATGGTCGAGAATAACGAACTTCGTAGGTACGCACTGATCGATTATGTTTGTTGGTATCTTTTGTCATATTCTCTCAATCGCTAAACTATATCAACCCCACTTGAAGGAAGGATTCCCAAAACCACCGAACAAAGCGTGCTCAACGATCTCACTGATGAACCCGAAAGAAATTTCGAAGCAGGATCAGCAGAATGATATAGAATGCCAAAGTCATTGAGGTCGGCACCCTCGATAATTTCTTTGATCTAAGTGATGTGGTCAAGCTACATGTCGAACGAGATGACCTATGGACCGAAGAGTTAGAAAAAATAGTCGATGCGAAGACAGGGTCAGTATGACAATTTGCAGAACATCTGATCAAGGCCCGAGCCATGCTACAACAACTGAACCCCAGCTTAGTAAAGTACTTGGTGCATGCAACAAACATCAGGGGAATATACACTGCCCCGATGGAACAACATAGATTTACATGGGCCCAAACTTGCGAAAGATTGTTTATTATCTGGACTTAATATGAGAGAAGTCACCCTTTCCAAGAAGTGTCTCGGGATGACTGTTAAATAACCTATTAGATAATGATTCCACGCGGAGATCTTTGTTTTGTTTAAACTACAATTATCCGTTAGTTTCGGTTAGAACTCCATATTATAAATAAAGACATCGGCCAATTAGAAAAAGGTCGATGGTTGTTGTAAGAACTCTTTCTTTTTGGTTCTTAAGAATTATTTTGAGACTGCTATGAATTGAGAAGTCCTTATGGACCAAAGATAAACTATTTTCATCAGATGCATGTGATTGGACTTGGAGAAGAACTACTTCCTATCCAGTGTTTCATGAATGATGCAGTAATGAGTAAGAGCAATCGGTTTTGTTGTCAAGTTATCTGGTGCAATGTTTTGATGTTAGTTGCTTTGATGATGAAGATAAATCATTGTGTTATGATGTAATGCATGGTTATGGTATATGCATTACTTTGCTTTCCATTATCTTATCACATATGTTCTTTCTTTCTGATAGTTAGTTTCTCAGACAGTAATTAGATGCTCACATGGTTAATGTATTAGTAATAGGCCTGTGGTATAGAGTAACTATCTGCATTTTGAGAAATGGGTTATCCCAAGCTTAACCTCTTCCCAAATAGTTAAACTTAATCCTGTTAATTGTCAAGTTGGTTTATGCTGGCTTGCATCTCTCATATCAGCCCCACCCAAGAGAAAATTACAGAAGAAAATAGTCCTAACTGAAGGAAGAGCCTTCACAGAGAAACACAAAGCCCATCGATAAATCAGTCAAATCGTAATATTTGGAGAACCATTCCATTTTAAACACTACAGAGTCTAATTGGGCCTTGGTGGCGGGTTTGGTTCCTACTATTGAGTCAAGGGATTTAGGTCCCATCAACATAACCTTTCTCTCAAAGTTGAATTCTTCTTGCCTCTTCCATCTCTTGGATATGGCCCATTTATATCCTTCAAGTGGAACTGAAGGGCCGAGTTGGAACGTTTTCAGTATATGGAAGGTCAAGGATCATGGATCTCGTGATCTGAAATGGAAACCCGACACCATTTTTTAATTTTGAGAAAAAAACCTGATGTACGTGGGCTGTAATGGTGAAACCTGTGTATACACATGATGTATAGCTGTTAGGGCCTGCATATGTGGAAAAATACAATTTTTAGCTTTGGGAACTACAAAAAGGGACTTCAAGTCTGCATAGGAAAATGGAAAAAGGCCCTCTGATCAAGTTTGCATATGGTGAGGAAAATATTCCTATAACACCTTATCCTGAGACTGATGCTTTGGACCAAGTCCTCTGTGTTATAACCCTAAATTTCACCACACATGCTTACCTGGCATCAGGCCAACTCATATCCCTTCTTTGCCAAAAATCTGCTGAACAACTCTTTGAAAATCCTCTTGTGTCAAGGCCCATGCACCCTAACCCATTACTGCACGCGTGTGCATGCTAGCTGACTCACTATAACCCACGTGTACCTAACAAAGCATGAAAAAAGGAAAGTTGCCGACAAAACAAAAAGATATGGGTCAGTTAACTAAAACTCTCGTCCATGCATGGCCGAGGGTTCATCCAAAACCCTAGCTCCTTCTAGCCTATAAAAGAAGGGGTAGGGGTACCATTTGGAAGGGGAAAAAATATAGCAAAGAAACTCTGCCCATTTACGTAATCCATTGTCCCAACCCTTTAGCCTTTCCTCATGCCAAAGGAGATTTAACACAAAGCAGTTGGAGGATAGAAGAAGAGGAGCCCAGGATCAGGTTCAAGGAGCGGTGGCCGGTCTCAGCTTTGTTTGTAAGTTGATTCACTTTCAGTAATAAAAAGAATACTTTTCCCGTCCCAATGCATGAATTGTCTATGGTTTGGTTAATTTATGCTTGATTTCTAACCTTTGAGTAGAGAAGTAGCATGCATGCATAGTTGTTATTTGTATTGAGTGCAGGTCATCTATGGAAGGAGCAGTGCAGGCAAGTGATCAAAGCACAACGGAGGATCTACATCGAACGTTGATAATAAGGTTGGTGGTCCTTTTCCATGCATTTACTGTGAAAGAGGGGTTTAAATCTTGGGTGGTAGGTTAAAAAGTAGTTTCTTTTCGGTTGAAATCTGCATGCAAGTCTGACCCTAGTTTGCAATTCCGTAGGGTATTTTTCCCAACAACAGAATTGGCGACCGTACTGGGGAGAATACTCTTTAGGGTTTCTGGATTTATTTGAGTTTTTTGGTAGTTTAAAGATTTGGTTTTATGTTTTTCTTTTCCTGTCTTTTTCTGTAAGGTCTGAGATAGCAGGGAGCCTAGTTTTCCATACCAGGTTTCCCTGACTTTTGCTTGACGGTAGTTGTTGGGACACAAAGAGGTACACGCGGCCTTGAGAAGGCCTGCACGCGTGTACCCGTGCCCTATCCTCTTACGACCTGTGTGTGAATGTTAGTTGTAGGGATAACAGTAGTGTGTAGGAATTCAGAGAACCTTAGAGGCAGTCCTCCTCTTCCTTGTCGGAATTTCACATTCTCAGGGGGTTTTCTGGAATCCTGTATGAGTCTTGCTGGTTCACAGTCCTATCTCAGATTGATTTTTTTTCGCCTTAGTATTCCTTACGTTATTTGTCTTTTTCTATTAAGAAGGAGCATCCTAGCCTTCAAGGGACCCTGGTTATCAATACCAGAGGCCTCTTCCTGGTCTTGACTGCCGGTTTTCATTTTTGTTCTTAGAATTTAGACATACACGCGGCCTATACAAGGTCGGCCCACGTGTACACGCTTCCTGTCTCTGCTCAGCACACGTTTGCACGCGTGCTGTTTTAGTGACAATCGCGTGCTTTGACAGGCTACCTTTTTTTCAGGGTGGGGTAGTCATCCCCTCCTTTTTTAAGAAGTATTCCTCTCAGGCCTTTGATTCTAGGTTTGAACAGTCAATAGGTTAGGTCATCTTACCCTTAGCCTGCTTTTTCTCAGTTGATAGTTGACAGAAGAAAAAAATAAAAAAAAAATTATGGTTTTTAGACAAGCGCGAGAGTCTTTTGTTTTTTTTATTGCCATTGTGTGATTCTTTACTCTGATTATTTGCGATCTGTGCTTTAAGCCAGAATTTGTTTTTCTTGGTTTTGTCCTTGTCGGTATTTTCCTTTTGTTGCTTTACTAGAACTTAAATAAAAAAAATATCTCTTTTCATTTTCTTCTTTGGTTGATGAGTGTGTTTCTGCATCATTATCTAGGGAGAAGTATTTCATTTCGTAAGTTTTTTGCAGTACATTTAGAGCATAAGTAGCTTGTATTCGAGCAAAATTCCTTTAAGTTTGTTGTATGAAATCTTAGAAAAATTAAAAAAAGAAAAAGAAATCTTTCTTTGTGAAAAATTGTTGAAATTTTGCATTTAGTAAAAGTCTTTTGTTTCCATCTTTTTTCATTCGTTTTTTGCTTTCATCTTTACACATCATCAGTTTCACCCTCATACCCCTTGACTTAAGAAAAATCCTTAAAAGAAATGTTAATTTAAAATCTACTAGACTTTTTGTTTGTAGGGTTCACAAACTAGTTTAGGACTAGGGCCTTGGGTTAGGTTGGAGAGGAAACTCTCCAAGGCCATTCAAAAACAAACATTAGAGTCTGTGATAGGGAGCGTCTAAGTCCAGTTTTGTGGAATTTATTCGAGACCCCCCTCTAAAACAGGGGATAAACACGAGGTCGCGTGTAGAAAGGTAGCAGAGATAACCCCTCCAAAGCCGAACCAATCGTAGTGGAGAACACATATTGAGGGCTTGTTTTGGGATTTCGTCGTTTGCATTTGCCATGGGGCTTCGTGGGTCTCGAATCCGTTCAAGGTCCTTAGTTGTCTTCCGAACCATTTTCTTTCGATACCCTTGACAGGTTTCGGGCTTGAGACCCTACTCATTGTGGTCTACCCGACTTTCGACTGTACCCACCTGGTGACTGTTCGCGTGTTGGCAACCTAGTTGCCAATCTTTTTAGGGACATACACAGGTGACTGTGGGGGTATACCGCAGTACCTAGGACAGACATCGGGCCACACTTTGTAGAGTATACCCAAAGGGTGCTTCCGTATTCAAGTTTCACTTGCACCGGTAAGTTTCTCTAGTGTTGGTTGTTGTAACTGTTCTTCCGAATAGTTTAGTGATTGCTTGTCTTATCTCTTAGGGGATTATTTTTAGTGTGTGTTACTTTTGAATGTGTATAATAACTTAGAATTTCTAGGATATTCTCACATAGTGGAGGATCCCGAGCTCCGCTGGTCACAAAGGCTTCTTGGCCTGCCGCCGGTTACACTGGAGCCACCCCCGCCACCATTAAGGCGGAAGCTAGACCAACAAGGGTATTTTGAAGCGACCGGGTTACAAACCTTTGTGCCCGAACAAATCCCGAAGGAATCAAACGCCAATCTCAACTTGGTTGAAACCCCAACCACTGATTTCTTGGCACCATTTAGTGTACCGATCCAATTTCACGAACGCCAATCAATGCCTCACACATCTATGGAAACAAACGTTGTTACTTCTTCTGGGAATTCTTCCATTCCCACCACAGGAGAATCATCTCCTAACTTACCGTCGTTGGTCCGAGCCACCATGGTCTTGACTGCAACTATGTCGCACAGTGGACCGAACCCGTCTATGGTGGCGGCCAAAACCCCCTTCACACCTAGTGCGATAGGCCCTCCGTTTTCATACAGTATGCCTAGTTTAGGTACAAGTCCTCCACTAACCTACTCCACTTTATAGACTTTGGGTCTGGGGGCAGGGAGCTCTAACACTCCTCTACAAGGTCAAATTGGGGGAACTCCAGTCCCTTTTAACGCTTTTCCTTACGCAGGAGGTCATATCCCTCCTTCATCCCCTTCGCTTGGTGGTCCGTATCAGCAATCCGTCGGGCAGCCTATACACACTAGTTTATTTGGAGCAGGGAGTCAAGGAACCCCTACGCACAATACGCTGGTAGGTTCGACACCATTTGTTTGGAACGAAACGTTTGGTAACAACACTTTCTCATCAATCACTTTCTCTTCTGGGGGCAATCCCATTTTTGGACAATCCACTCTGGTGCAGGGTACTATTCCTGTGTCGGGGGCACATATAGCAGGACCTTGGAACTCAGAACAAGGATCTGTTCCCTCCTCTGGAATTTCATTCTGGGGTAATTGTTTCCACAGTCAATGGAACCCTTGACAAACCACTATGCCTCTCCCATCGGGACTGGCATGGGGTAATCCTTCCCAAAGTCCTTTGAACATGATGCATGCCCAACGCCCTATGTCCTTTATGGGAAATCAATCGATGATGTCTCCACATATGTAAAATCCTTATGTTGGTCAGGGCCATGGTTTCTACTAGAATCCAGGCCAGTAGCCAAACTTTTCCTGGCAACTTGGTGCCAGTCAAACTCCAGGACCCTTTTTCCCAAGTTATCAGCAGCAACCCAAACTACCATTCCTGGCGACTTTACACTTGCCAGATTTGACAAGTTTGTTNCTAACTCATTGAAAGATGACTCCGTACAGTTGCGATTGTTTCAATGCACTCTTATCGGGAGTGCCGCGAAATGGTACATCGAGCTCGATCGCTCAAGATAATATTCTTTTGGCGAACTGGCGATGGCCTTCCTTAACCTTTTCCAGTTACCTATGAGATACGACACTGACACAGAGCTGCTGGCCAATTTCGAACAGACAACAACGGACCATATCTCTGATCATATCCGATAATGGAGATGTTGAAAGAGTCTAATCAAAGTACCTGTCCCACCAGCATTCCTGCTTGAGTGGTTTCTTAAGTCTTTGGTCCCACAGTTATCGAAAGACTTCGCAACTTCTGGCGTTTTCTCCAAAGAAGATGCCATCATGAGGGCTCAACAGTTTGAGCTCATCTATTCTCAGTCTGGTTTATTATACAACATCTTGCCCGATGCGCCACATTCGACACTGGATAAAACTAGACAGAGAGCTGGACCACATGCCGATGGCATTGTTGGTTCAGCACAAACCAAGTCCACTGAGCAATTGACAAAACAGTTGCAATAGTTATCCATACAACACACAGCGGCTAACCAAACTACTTCTTTGGCTGCTCCCCCTACCCAAACGTCGGACGTACACTCCATGCAGTCGACTGACCCAAAGGCCACCTAGCAGCCTGAAGGGAAGAAAAAACAACAAAAGAAGGGTAAGGGGGATAAAAAACCCACTGATAATGTTGGCGGGGACACCACAGAAAAACGGAAGGCGAGGTATCCGTGCAACTTGTGTGCGGAAGACCACCCAGCCCATCTCTGTCCTCGACTTGCAGAGGCCCAAAACTTTGTCACACAGCAACAACAGGCAATGTTGAATAATCCCTTTCAACATGGGTAAAATTTAACTCAAGCCTCTACAAGCACATAAGGGGGCAGCCAAGAAAACTGCCCTCCTCCAAACAATCCCTCATCCGCGAATGTATATATGGTTAAGGGTGATGCTTTCATAACGACTAGAGCGCACGACTATAGTAAACCAAGCACTTCTGAGAAGGGTAAAGAAGCGGACCTCCCATCTCTTCCTCTACAGATTGAGAAGAAGTTGGGGGAAACTATGACACGCATTCCAAAGGGTGCATTTAAAAAATCCTCTCACAACCCAAACGCAAGGGCCGCCCAGAACTACTCTGTGGTGGAGGATTTATCACAAACCCCTTGTGCGATGTCTACTTTGGAGGTCCTCCAAAGCTGCCCTGCTCAAAGGAAAGCCTTGTTAACTGCTTTGGGCTCTATGGAGACTTGTAATCTGGGTACCATCATGTTAGATACAACCGACTTAAAACCTCGTCTGCCTTACCACGTAGCGTTTAAGATAGTAGTGGCTTATCCCACGAAAACTTTTACATGGAATATCTTATGCACGGTGGTCGACGAGGGTGCCTCAACATGCGTTATGTTGTTAGCATGTTGGAGGGCCATTGGCCAGCCCTCTTTGTCTCCATCACCTACTCTCCTCACTGCGTTCGACGATCGTTCTTTCTGACCACATGGCATCGTTCCTTCTTTCCCTGTGCAGTTAGGAGGGAAGACCGTGTGTGTCGAAGTAGAGGTAGTCGATGCTCCCCTCGACTATAACCTCTTGTTAGGATGGAGTTGGACTTATGCTATGCAATCTATGGTTGCTACATTTTTCCGAGTCTTGTTGTTTCCACACGAAGGCTGGATAGTGACCATCGATCAACTATCCTTCTCCAGACCTGACCCAGCTTTGGGGGCATCGACGGTTCCAATGACAGATAATCCTCAACCAGGTGTCATTAACGTAGGAGTTGGTTTGTGCCTATCCTTGATGGGTACGTTTGATTACCCACCTCTTCATGACGATGTCAAATTTATATCTAATCACCATAAGGTTGAGATTTTTCAAGTTTCGTCGTTCTGCACGACTTACTTTGAGGATCCTTGGATTCTTCCTTCCCCATCAGCTATGATGGATGAGACAGGGCACTCAGGCATGTCCATGCCCTTGTCAGCGCTGAAGTAGTGTACTCTTTAGTCCATCAAGCTTCAGCTAACCTTGATCCAACTCCTGCACAAGAGTTAGATCCACGTCTAGAGCCTATTTGGGCTCAGGGTTCTCTTGCTAACGTCGATTCGTTAGAATTAGTCTTGCCTTATGACGAAGCAGTAATCGAAGCAATGACTAGTTTGGACAAACCTTGGGAAGATCTTCATCACAGATCATATTTCCTCCCAGAGTTAAGCCGAATCGAGGCAGGAGAATTCATTGTTACCATGACGGGAGATCAGCCATGTCCTATTAATCTCTTAGCTACATAGGAAATTTATGCTGAGGGAAATATGGCGACTATCGCTAAAACCATACCCATCAACATCTCCCAAAACCCTGGCGTCATGGAGAATGTATTTGTTGGAGCAGATTGCTCCCCTAAAGAGATTCAAATTTACACGGATCTTTTCAAAGAATTTCGCGACGTTTTTGCCTAGTCTTATGAGGAAATGCCAGGTATCGGTCCAAAAATAGTTGAACATGAGATCAAAACGTATCCTGATGCCAAGCCTGTTCAACAAAAACTTCGTCCAGTCAATCCTAAGAAAGCAGCAACCATAAAGATTGAGGTTGAGAAATTGCTAAAGGCAGGTTTCATTTATCCTATTCATTTGACTCAATAGGTGTCAAACCCTGTGTCGGTCAATAAAAAACAAGGCATGATTCGTGTATGTACTGATTTCCGTGATTTGAACAAGGCATGTCCCAAAGATAATTTTCCAACACCATTCATTGAACAGATCATTGATGAATGTGTCGGTTGTGAAGCCTTTTCGTTCATAGATGGTTTTTCGAGATATAATCAAATCCAAATCAAACCTGAAGACCAACACAAAATGGCATTCATTTGTCTGTGGGGTACATTCGGATATCGTAAGATTCTTTTTGGCCTTAAAAATGTTGGAGCCACATTCCAGCAATCCATGTCTTTTGCATTTCATGACCTCAAGCATATAGTCAAGGCCTATCTCGATGATTTAGCATCACGCTCTCACAAGTGAATGGATCATCCCACACACCTTAGACTAATCTTTGAACGTTGTCGCTACTTCAGGATTCGCTTGAATCCAAACAAGTGTAGCTTCTACGTAACATCAGGACGTTTGTTAGGTGTCATCATATCAACAACAGGGATCATGGCCGATCCTCTTAAGGTGGAGGCAATAATCCAGTTGCCCCCCCCCCACGCACAACCTTACAACTTCAGAGTCTACAAGGTAAGGCAAACTTCTTACGACGCTTCATCGCCAACTATGCTGAAATCACCAAGGGATTTATGTGTTTATTAAAGAAAGACATTCCTTTTTTCTGGGACGAAGCTGCTCAACGCTCTTTCACCGCATTAAAACATGCCCTCACAACCGCACCTCTACTATGGCCACCTAACTATAACAAAGATTTATTATTATATCTAGTTGTCGCAGAGTCAACCATAGGCATGGTTTTAGTTCAGGAAGACGATTTTTTTTCAGAATATGTGATCTATTACCTGAGCCAAGGCCTCATAGGACCGACACTCAATTATTCTCATATCGAAAAAATTGCGTTGGCAGTAGTTCATGCTATTCAACGGTTCCGTCACTATGTTCTATTTCGCAAGACCACCGTCATTATTGTCGTGAATCCATTCCAGTACATGTTGACACGACGAGTTATAGGCGGAAAAATCAGTAGATGGATAGTCATCCTCCAAGAATTTGACTTAGACTTCATTTCAGCAAAGTCCAAGAAGTCATTGGTCTTCGCAGAGCTTATTTCGGAACTTCCGATTGAGTCAGGTGACGTTGTGCCTGAGGAATTGCCTATCTGGGGGGATATGTTTTTGATTGCATCTTCAGACCCCTGGTACGGAGATATACTTATCTATATCCAAACTTTGAAGTGCCCCACCTCTGCTTCTCAAGATGAGTGTCGACGGATACGCCATCAGGCTAAGAATTATCGCATACTCGATGATATGTTGTATCGGAGAGGTGTAGACTGCATCCTGCGTCGATGTCTCACTCATGAGGAGGCCATCATAGTGCTCAACGATTTCCATACTAGAGCTTGTGGCGGTCATTTATTTGGGTTGGAAACAACCCAAAATATTCTACGAGCAGGTTACTTATGGCCGACACTTATCAAAGATTGTATCGAATCGGTCAAGAAGTGCCATCCGTGCCAAATCTTCTCTCGGAAGATGAGGGCACATCCAGCTCCTATGTTTCCTGTCATCACAGTTGGTCCCTTCACTAAGTGGAGGATTGATTACACTACATGCAACCCCCCATCAGCAAGGGGGCATCGCTATATCATCGTAGCTGTCGACTACCTCACTAAGTGGGTCAAAGCTATGCCAACGTTTAAACATGATGGAGATATTGCAACTCTCTTCTTATTCAATCAGCTCATAGCAAGGTTCGGTGTCCCGAGAGAGATTGTCACTGACCATGGAAGTCACTTTTAGAACCAAATGATGACCGAATTAACATCAAATCTTGGGTTACGGTAGGAACATTCATCACCTTACTACCCCCAAGCCAATGGGAAGGTGGAAGCTGTAAAAAAACTCTTAAGACGATTCTACAACGAACTATCAACTCAGCCAAGTCAAATTGGCATTTTATGTTATACTCGGAATTATGGGCTTATCGAACATCTGTTAAGACTGAAACTGGTTTCTCACCTTTTCAACTCATTTACGGGTTGGAGGCAGTCTTTCCCATAGAATGTCAAATCCCATCTCTGAAATTGGCAGTACAGTTATTGCCAGACACTTCTCCACTTGAAGAACGGTTAGTATACCTTGAGCATCTTGATGAGAAGCGTCACGATGCGGCCCTGGCCAACGAGGCTCACAAACATAAGTTCAAGTGTCAATATGATAGGTCTGTTCATCCTCGGATTTTATCTGAAGGCGACCTTGTCCTAGTCTATGACCAAGACAAGGACCCCCTAGGGGCAGGAAAGTTTAAACCCATGTGGTTCGTACCCTTCATTATCAAAGAGGTATTAAAAAAGGGCGCTTATCGTTTGGTTGATTTTGAAGGGAATGCTTTGGCGGAGCCTAGAAATGGGCTCTACCTCAAGAAGTATTACTCATAGACAGGTCACTGTGGGTAACTTTTTGTAACATATGTATAGTCTTTGTACTATTACTTTTTAAGTTTCTTTTAAAGTGTTATGGACATGTCATTGATGTTATCTTTTGTCGATATGGCAGATGTAAAGTGAGTCTGAGGTCTTCATTGGATATGAAGACGGTGCTAGTCGACACACGCGGAGGCTTGCCTCCGCAACTTGGGTAATCTTTACACCCCAGGGTCAGTTGTTAACTTCCGGAGGTATATGCTTGGGTGACACCACAAATAATGTCGTCGAGTATAGTGCAGTTATTGAGTTACTCTGTGACGCCTTGTCATTGGGTATCTCTCATCTCCAGGTCTATCTCGATGCTCAATTGGTTGTGTCGTAGCTAAACAGAGTATATCGGGTTCATGATCCAACTTTACATCGATGATTCCTTAGGGTACGTATCTTAGAATGAAACTTTGATTATATTACATATTTTCATGTTCCTAGGAGATTAAACCAAATTACAGATACTCTAGCTAATCAAATTTTAGATTGGCATCTTGCCCACATATAAAAAGAACATGGACATAAACATGTAAATACA
>SNQJ01S0029068.1:73899-89944 GCA_010110895.2 Picea sitchensis | reverse complement strand
AAATACATTTTTGCACACATAATCCATAAGACACAAAAAAGATAAAAACCATATATAAACATCATAAAATAACTAGAGTACATAGATGGACGCAAGCGCCTAAAAAATGGGAATAGTAACGAGTCATCGGGATTATGCCCTCAAAAAATATATATAAATAGGTGCTCGTGGCACATAAAAAGTCTAAAGTCTGTTCAGGGCCTATGGGCCCTGTTATAATCATCCACAACATGGGTTAAATGCCTAAACAATCGGACCCATGACCGAGGTGCCCCCACAACATGAGGCTGCATGGATGGTGGCAGGTCCTCTATCTCTGCCATCGGGACTGTGCGAGTGAGCGCAGTAAATTTCCTCTCAACTCGTCTAAGGACCCTCTCAGCCTCTCTGGCTGGAAGGTTCCCTGCTACTGCTGCTCCCCCAGCGGCAGCAGCTGCGGCTTCTGGCCGTGGACAATGCCTGTTCCGTGCATAGTCGACAGGTCGCACGGGTCCCACATCTACATGCAACAAACGTTTACCCGTCAAATACTCTGGCATACAAAATAAAAATGATATATATAACAAAAAGACATAAAAACTACAAATGAAAACAAAAAAACTACAAAGGTGGAGACTTACCCATCTCCCCTCGCTCCTCACTAGGAGGCACGGGTATCTCTGGATCTCTAGAGAAATCTATCCCTGCATACGGGTAGTCCTCGATAACAGGGATCTATCATGACAACCAAGCAAAGAAGTCATCGTCGAAGGACTCAACGGTCCTTCCACCACCCTATCGCGGCAGTAACACTGCCCATCTACACACTGCAGGGAAAGAGGCCATATGTCCTCGTACTACAACCCGAGGACTGAAACTCAGAACTCTCTCAAAAAAGAACGAACACAAGATGGTCCCAAACCCAAAGTTCCTCTGTGTCCACTGTCGGAAATCTGTCAATTGCCTCTTCATGCACTCAAGCAGTGTGGTACTCCAGTCAAACATTTGTGCATTCATGCACTAGATGGCATAGTTCATCTGTGTGCGCGAAGCCTGATGCACAACTACTGAGCCGGTAATCCGCTCAATCAGCAACAAGATAGTCTACAACACTAAGTTGGTAATATTTCTAATGGGTACCTGGGAGCCCGCATGTTCGGTCCCAACCTCACAGTGCTCAGCTATCAATTCCGAGATCTTACTCGCCTTCGCAGGAAAAGTCTGGAAGTTGACTGGTTCCCCTCCCCTTGAGAGGCCATTCAGAAAGTAAATGTCCTCGGTGGTGGGCACCAGTGATTGCCCCTCTAGCATAAATGCCTCTGTGTTAGGATGCTAGTAGTCAATCAAGGTGTTCAGTAGCCTCGGTTGCGCGCGCATAAACGGACATAGAAAGAATTTGAGTAAACCGCATTGCATTAACACGGCCACAACATTTGGATATGCAGCAACCAACTCACTGATGGCCTCATGATCCCTCTCCCTCCACTGTACATACATCCTGCCAACACAACAAGGTAAAGGAGGGTCAATACTTCCTTTTAGTTTACTTTTTCATCATACAAGGGGGTTACACGCGGCCTGTCCAGAGACAACCCGCGTGTACCTAGGGACGACCTTTTAAAGGTTGACGCCCACCCAAAAAACCAACTAAATAACTAAATGGAAGTATTGAATAGCTATATAAGGAAGTTTGTACTGGCTTGGTCCAAGCAGAAGTTCGTTTCGTCCACTGTATCTCCCGGAATCACTATCTTTGGCAAAGGGGGTCTTTTGGCTCCAGAGTTAATTTCCAAATCAGCAATGGTGATAATGAGCTGCCAGCTTCTATTTATAGACTTTTTGGCCTCTTTTTGTCACTTTTTTGGCCTCCCTTATCAGTTTATTTATACCAAAAACCATTTAGAGTGATCCAGGAGTTATATGGGAGGGATTTGATCGGGTATTGGGACAATGTTTTTTGATTTTTGAGAAAATATTGACGGTCCATAAAAAAAAATTATTTTTCAAAAATCAACTTGAGCATATAGGTTAGGATACCACCCCAACTTTTGCATCTCGTTATCTTTTTCTTCTGCAATAGGATCGATCCCATCCGGTTGTGACATGGAACTGTCATATCTACTCTAGAAGTGTCGCAACTTGGTGGTAGAGCTTACCAGAACATGGATGCCCTAGGTAGGTCCTAGTTGCATTATGGTGTCCATGCCGTTTCTAAAACCACTGTAGGCTCAAGAGTCCGTATAGTATTTCCTAAATATGAGTTTGAGCCTCATTTGCATGAGTCTTTTTCACTCTTTGTCTCACCCCCAGGACTCCCAAAAAATAACAGGTCTCCTTTTAAGCCCTTTTCAGACCCTATAAACATGAAAATATTACCAAGCGATCTTATGGCCTTTCACGCTCGTTAAACTGAAATTTGAAGTCACGTCTGTTTGGTGGTAGTTTACCCCTTTTCTGGTCTGGATAGTCAACTGTACAAACAAAGGTATACTCTATCGAATTCTCATTCTTTAGAAGAGTATCCTGAGGTATAATTTTATTCCTTTCTTGGGCCTGAGGGACTAAATTTACGAAAAAGAAACCCCCACGGAGTCCATAGTTAAGCTCTTTTCAGACTCCCTAAAATTGAAAAGATCGTCGAGTGACCTTATTCTTTCACACTTGTTAAATTGGTCCAGAAGAATATTCCTGATGGAGTCCATAGTTAAGCATTTTTCAGACTCCTTAAAAATGAAAAAATTGCCGAGTGATCTTGTCTTTATCACACTCATTAAAATGGTTTTGAATCGACATCTAATCGGTGCTAGTTTACCCTTTTTTGAACTGACTAGACTATATTCGAAAAAGGTACCCCAATGGAGTCTCCTTTTATGTTTTTTTAGACTCTCTAAATATGAAAAACCACTGAGATTACCTTCTCTGGGCTCATTAAACTTACATCGAAGGACATTACCATTGGGTGTTTTATCAACCGCATTTGCATACCTTATACACCAGCCTTGTGATAGTTTGCTTCTGTGTCTTAACACCTTTGGCCGCCAGAGGATTTTTACCGAGTATCATTTTACTAGAACATCATTCTTGTCCTTGTGCCTTGAACTTGTATGTTTGCAATACTCATTCCTCTATTGTAACATAATCTTCCTTTATTCTTTTTTCCACAATTATTGAAAAGAACAAAAAAAAAAATCAAGTATACCCCAAAAAGAGGAAGGGAAAAGTATTTTCTTCATTGGCAACATAATGAGTCTCCCNTTTCAGACTCCCTAAAATTGAAAAGATCGTCGAGTGACCTTATTCTTTCACACTTGTTAAATTGGTCCAGAAGAATATTCCTGATGGAGTCCATAGTTAAGCTTTTTTCAGACTCCTTAAAAGTGAAAAAATAGCTGAGTGATATTGTCCTTGTCACACTCATTAAAATGGTTTTGAATTGACGTCTAATCGGTTCTAGTTTATCCCTTTTTCGAACCGACTAGACTATTGTCGAAAAAGGTACCCCAACGGAGTCTCCTTTTATGCTTTTTCAGACTCTCTAAACATGAAAAACCACCGAGCTTACCTTCTCTGCACTCGTTAAACTTACATCGAAGGACGTTACCATTGTGTGTTCTATCAATCGCATTTGCATACCTTATCCACCAGCCTTGTGACAGTTTTCTTCTGCGTCTTAACACCTTTGGACGGGGGAGGATTTTTCCTGAGTATCATTTTACCAGAACATCAGTCTTGTCCTTGTGCCTTGAGCTCGTATGTTTGCAGTACTCATTCCTCCATTGTAACGTAATATTCCTTTATTCTTTTTCAAAAATTATCAAAAAGAACAAAAAAATCAAATATACCCCAAAAAGAGGATGGGAAAAGTATTTTCTTTATTGGCATCATAATGATTCGCCCTTGGATAAAGCACATCTTTTCATTTGATCATCAGACTATGGGATGTAGTACGACCTTAGGAATCTTTTCTCGCTATATAAGAGTTGTGTCCTCCACCATTTGGTTACTCTTCCAAACATATGGAGAGTTTGCATTGCCTCCTACTTCGTAGACTTATGATTAACATATATGTTGCCTGAGTCTCATCACTTGTCGTGCTATTATCCAAGGGAAGTTTGTCACTAAGCATGAGTCGGCCCCTCTGCAATATGTCTCTTTTCCGCATACCTGGCCATCCTGAACATCCAATCAAGTCCTTGTTCGAAATCACTGAAGCCTTCAGTCCGATCATCAAGATTATCAAGTCCATAACCGACGAGCCGTCGAAGACCTCTGGGTAGTGCAGTCATACACTCATATTACACTCCTACCCGAGTTTTAGAATATTTTGAAGTTGTTGCTTGAGCTCTGAAGTACAGCCATTTATGTAATCCATTGTCCCAACCCTTTAGCCTTTCCTCATGCCAAAGGAGATTTAACGCAAAGCATTTGGAGGACAGAAGAAGAGGAGCCCAAGATCAGGTTCAAGGAGCGGTGGCCGGTCTCAGCTTTGTTTGTAAGTTGATTCACTTTCAGTAATAAAAAAAATAATTTTCCCGTCCCAATGCATGAATTGTCTATGGTTTGGTTAATTTATGCTTGATTTCTAACCTTTGAGTAGAGAAGTAGCATGCATGCATAGTTGTTATTTGTCTTGAGTACAGGTCATCTGTGGAAGGAGTAGCATAGGCAAGTGATCAAAGCGCAATGGAGGATCTACATCGAACGCCAGTAATAAGGTTGGTGGTCCTTTTCCATGCATTTACTGTGAAAGAGGGGTTTAAATCTTGGGTGGTAGGTTAAAAAGTAGTTTCTTTTCGGTCGAAATATGCATGCAAGTATGACCCTAGTTTGCTAGTCCATAGGGTATTTTTCCCAACAATGCTCTGGACTTCATCCTTCAGCTATTCTCCCCTTTCAATATTCCAACTTCTCTCAGAGTAAAATTCATTGAACCCTTCTATTAACTCCAATAGCAGATCAAACGATCATGATTTAATCTCCCATTGACTAAATGGTATTGCCCCATCTAGAGGCTTCAATGATATCAATGACTGTGACTTAATCAGGCTTTGTGATGGATGGTCATTAATTAATTTGGGACTTCGACACTCCGGGACTCTGGGACATTACAATTCTCAAGTCATTCAACTCCCCCAAAGTTTTACCTATCGAAGCATTTACCCTATCCTTCCACTGTTTAATCGAATGATCAAAAGGAATATCAAATGGTATTATATCAACAACCCACATGATTTCGTTACTCCAGGACTCCAAGAGATTATTACTCATGAGTTGTTCAACTCCTCTGGATTTATACCTTTTGAAGCGGTCATAAAGTGGTGATGATCGCTTACCATCAGTTAACCCCTCTACTTACACTATCCTTCAACTATCTTAATACAAAAACTAGGACTTAATCAATCATTGGGATGGACGGTCCTTAATCATTTTGTAACTTTGGTGCTCGGGGACTCAGGGACATTTCAAATCTCAAGTTGTTCCAATTCCCCAAAGTGATATCTGGCGAAGTTCTTACACCATCCTTCCACTGCTTAATCTAAAGGTTGAGAAAGGTCCCGAAGGGATATCAGATCAATGGTCTACATGAATTCATGACTTTGGTCTTCGACACTTTTTTCTAGTAGAGATGTTAGACACGCCCGAAGGCCATACTCTCAGAGATGACATGTCATGATGATGTCACCTATGGTGACGTGGGCCCATAGTATGTGCACTATGTGTCACTCTAAAATGGACATGTTGGGGTCCAAAAGGCCTTGATTTCAAGTGACACGTTTCCCCATATGACACCCCTGCCATGTGGCCTACGACACATCATCCATCAACTAGATTATCCACAGTCATCCACTCCAAATATGATGGCCTGCGTGATTTCACGGACTGTGGATTTACACTTCATGGATTTGACACTTCGCGGCTTTGAGACTTCGCATCTTTGGCTCTTTGTATCTTTGGCGCTTCACAGCTTTGACACTTTGGGGATTTTTCTAGTCTCCAGTAATCGCCAAAGTGGAAAAGTTATGGAGTCCCGACACTTCTTGATCCTTGTACTTTTGATCTAATAGCTGACATTGCTCCTGAATTCTTCCTTCGATCTAACGGTTGACAGGAATTTGGGAATTCGACACTACAAGACTATGGGTTATAATAGTTCTAAAATGGTTTGATTTTCCTGGAGTTAAACTTAATGAAGTGTTCAACACTGGATGACCATGATCAATCATGAATATTTCACTTGAACCTCCTATCAGATCGGACATTCGACAGTATTTCACGACTTTGGCCTTTGACATTTTATGCTTCTACTTGCCTCCCATAATCCTCGAAGTGGTGAAGTTCTAGATTTTTCTATCTCCTAATAGATTCGATCAAGGACACACAAGAAACCAACTTGATATGATGGTTGGGACTTAATCTCACCGAGCCCTTGGTTTCACCTCTATCTGACAGTCCTCGTCCACCTGAATTCTGATCTAATGATCTAGAACTACTTTATTCAATGGTTGTGATCGCTCTCGAATTCAAAGGGGAACGGTCACAATTCTACGATCCTTTTCAAGGATAGTTGTCTGCATGACGCTCTGGATTTTGCATGACTTCTACAATGCTATCTCTCCTGAGATTTCCTTCAACCTTTCGAAAGGTCTTAATGCTGCGTGCTCTGAACCCGTGCAACCTAATACACTCTAACTTTTGTGTGACTTCTGCAATGCTATCTCTCCTGAGATTTCCTTCAACCTTTCCAAAGGTCTTAATGTTGTGTTCTCTGATCCCGTGAAACCCAATACACTACCTCTTCTAAGCTTTAGGTTTATATTAGATTCCTCTGCACCTCACGCTACAATGTCCATTAAAAAATAGGAGCTTTCAACCTTCCAAGTCAAACTCGGTTCTGTAACTCTACAAATCGAACCCATAAAACTTCTCAGACAATCCTGAATTATTTCAAATCGAATTTTCCCATGAATTTGGAGATGTTTCTCTCTAATACTTCCATTTTTCCCCAAATTCACACAGTTTGAAATCCGTGACATCAAAATTTTCAAATTCGAACTCGTTCTGGCCCATACTAGTCCATTGTTTCAACTAGAAGCTATGATACCATTCTGTAATGTACCCAACCAACCTCAGGCTAGCCACACTAATCTATAATGTACCCAACCACCCACAGGCTGGCCACGCTACTCCAAAAACCCACTTCTGAATTGATTTCAAATTCTAATAGGATTTAATTTGAAAATCAAGCATGAAGGACTCACATGCATTAATCAAGATCCATGCTATAACATAAAATAAATAAACAATGTGCCATGAAAAACAAATAACCAACAAGCATGCACATTATAAATACATATCTCAGAGATAATTACATACACAGTGGAATATACATTATACAGAAAAAACAACGAGCACTTATCTTTTCAAGAAAATATTCACCAACTTGCTGCAGACCAAGGATGTTCCTCCCAACCATAGAAACTGCTATTCTTTTACTCTCCACAATAGGTCACCCCCAAGGCAGGACTATGAATCCACAAGGATGGGCCCTAAGGAAAATATAAAACACACATTAATTGGCTAACTAGATCTTAGGTTTACCAACCACATAACAAATCCAAATTTCCAGTTCTCTTTCCCCCTCATCCTACACAACCTAAAGAAATGAACACCTTTCTCTGCCATGCAGTCCCTTAGGTTGTTCCATTTCTCTCCAGGGCTCTAGTGCTACTGGTCAGGAAATCTCCCTGCTGGAAACTCTAAGGATTCTCAGATGTGAACCATTCTTTCAGAACTACCATCAATCTCATGCACACAGGAATCCATTCCCTCCTAGAATGATCATTAATTTATTACAGACATCTAGAAATGGCTCTCCTCTTCTAGCCATTTGTTTCCATGCTCAAACCAAGAGCACATGAATTAGCAAGAATGAGGTACCAAAAATGAAAAAGTGAGAAGGTTGTAATAGTGAATGAATAAGAAAAAGTGAACCCCGAACAATGAGTGTGTGAATGAAGAAGAAGAAAAATAAGAACCCCCAAAACATCCCCCAAGGGATGTTTATATAATTACAATAACCAAGAACCACTTGGCCTCCCCAAGAAGCTCATGTAACAAATTTTCTCCATAAAATCAATTATGGGTAAATAAAATATAATAAAAATACTTAGCCTCTTAATCCCCCTCTCTTGTGGAATCATAGGTCCCTATCTCTTTTTTCCTTGTCTGTCTTGCATCCAATGGTGTATTTTATTAGTGTATATAGATGTATTACATTTCCTATGAATTCCGACCCCTTTTCAACTTTATTGGATGACCAGCCTAATTCACAATTACATAATACATTATAGTTCATAGGGGTTA
Organism: Picea sitchensis; assembly: GCA_010110895.2. NCBI lineage: Eukaryota > Viridiplantae > Streptophyta > Pinopsida > Pinales > Pinaceae > Picea > Picea sitchensis. The sequence continues at coordinate 81,601 of SNQJ01S0029068.1, read as the reverse complement.
AAACCAAAGTGTTACACCATGCCATGCCATGCCATGCCATTCCTTGCTATCCTATGGTATGCCTTTCCATTCCATGCCTCTCCATACCATGCCTTGCATTCAGTTTCCATGCCTTGTATTTCCATACCATGCCTTTTCATATCATGTCTTTCCTTTCCATGTCATGCTATGTCATTCCTTACCTTTTCATGCCTTGCCATGCATTGCCTTGAATTTCCATGCCATGCATTACCTTTTCTTTCCATACCATGTCATGCCTTTCCTTTGCATGAATTTCCATGCCATGTCATGCCTTGACTTTCCATGCCTTGCCTTGCCATTCCATTCCATTCCTTGTTATGGTATGGTATGACTTTCCATGCCATGCCTTTCCATACTATGCCTTGCAATGCCATGCCTTGCATTCAATTGCCATACCTTGTCTTTCCATACCATGTCTTTCCATACCATGCCTTGCCATGACTTAACTTTCCATGCCATACCATGCCTTTCCATACCATGCCATGCCATGCCATGCCATTCCATGCCATGCCATACCATGCCATTCCATGCCATGCCTTGCTACAATATGGTATGCCTTTCCATGTCATGCCTTTCCATACCATGCCTTGCAATTCCATGCCTTGCATTCACTTGCCATTCCTTGTATTTCCATACCATGTCTTTCCATACCATGCCTTTCTATACCATTCCATTCCTTTTCATGACTTTCCTTTCCATTCCATACCATTCATTTCCATACCATGCCTTGCCATTTCATACCATTCCTTTCCTTACCATGCCTGTCCATGCCATGCCTTGCCATAGCATGCATTTCATTTCCATGCCATGACTTTCCATGCCATGACTTGTCATGCTATGCCTTTGCCTTCCCTACCATTCCCTACCATGTCATGCCTTTCCTTGAGTTTCCTTTCCATGCCATGCCATTGCCTACCCTACCCTTCCCTTCCATGCCATTCATTTCCTTGTGTTTCCTTTCCATGCCATGCTTTTCCTTTGCATGCCTTGCATTGTCTTGCCCTGCCATTCCATGACATGCCATGCCATGGTATGGTATGCCTTGCCTTGTCTTGGTATGGTATAGTATGGTATGGTATGACTTTCCTTGGTATGGTATGGTATGGTATGTCTTTCCTTTCCATGTCATTCCATGCCATTCCATGCCATGACATGCCTTGATATGGTATGGTGTCCCTTTCCATGCCATGCATTTCGATACCGCATTTGCATTCACTTGCAATACCTTGTCTTTTCGTACCATGACTTTCCATGACTTTTCTTTCCATGCCATACCATTCCTTTCCATTCCTTCCATGCCATACCATGCCTCAAGAGAGGATGGACAATGTGGTCACCTATTAGCTTGTATCATCTCACGGAACTCAAAAAATGTTTCTCTGTTAGGTTTTTATCCCCCAAGGAGGTATTGGCCAAGAATCCCTGAAATGGTTCGGGATACGAATTCCAAATGGGCATATAAAAAAAACTGAGACTCGGGATTAAGGAACCATCATCTCCGTTGGATTCCTGACATAGGATTTAAGCTACAACACCCCTCAATCCTAGGTCACATGCCTCAGAGGTTGCTTTATTCATAGATTTCGAGAACTAGGGTTTCACTCAATAAGAAAAAATCCAACATTTGGATTAAGGGGTCCAATTTATGAAACCTTCCCTCGACAGTTGATGGATAATGTGATTACCTAGTCCATGCCTAAAGAATCTTGTAGCATCTCACATAACTAAAGAATGTTTCCATGTTAGGTTTTTATACCCCAAGGAGGTATTGGCCAAGAGTCCTCGAAATGGTTTGGGATGTGACTTGAAACTGGGAATATAAGGAAAACTGAGACTCTAATTGAGGAACCTTCATCTTCATTGAATTTATGGCATATTATTTCAGCTAGGGAACCCATTACTCATGGGTCACATACCTCAGAGGTTGCTCTATTCATTGATTTTGAGAACTAGGTTTTCTCCCAGTAAGAAACAATCGAACATTTGGATTAAGGGGTCCAATTTATGAAATCATCCATAGGGAGTCGATCGACAATGTGATCACCTAGGCCATTCCTAAACAAGCTTTTATCATCTCACAGAACTCAAAAATGTTGCTCCGTTAGGCTTTTATCCCCCAAGGATGTATTGGCCAAGAGTCCCCAAAATGGTTTGGGATGTGAGTTGCAAGTGGGCATATAATGAAAAAAAAGACTCATATTGAGGGGCCATCATCTATGTTGTATTCCTGGTATAGGATTTTAGCTAGATCACCCCTCACTCAAGGGTCCCATGCCTCAAAAGTTGTTTTTTTCATCGATTTTGAGAACTAGGGTTTTGCTCAGTAAGAAGTAATGCAACATTTGGATTTAGGGGTCCAATTTATGAAACCATGCCTCAGGAGTGGATGGACAATGTGATCACCTAGTCCATGCCTAAACAAACTTTCAACATCTCACAGAACTAAAAAATGTTGCTCTGTTAGGTTTTTATGCCTTGAGGAGTAATTGGCCAAGAGTCCCTGAAATGGTTTGAGATGCAACTTGCAACTGGGCATAAAACAAAAATCGAGAATCATATTGAGGAACCATCGAATCCGATGGATTTTTGGGATATGATTTAATATAGAGAACCCCTCACTCCTGGGTTCCATGCCTTGAAAGTTGCTTTACCCATTGATTTCGAGAACTAGTGTTTTGCTCAGTTTAAAACAATGCAACATTTGAATTAAGGGGTAAAATTTATGAAACCATCCCTTGGGAGAGGATGAACAATGTGGTCACCGATTCCATGCCTAAACAAGCTTGTAGCATCTCACATAACTAAAAAATGTTGCTCCGCTAGGTTTTTATCCCCCAAGGAGGTATTGGCCAAGAGTCCCCAAAATGGTTTGGGATGCAACTTGCAACTAGGAATATAATGAAAAACGAAACTCATATTGAGGAATCATCATCTCCACTGGATTCCTAGCATATTATTTCATCTAGAGCACCCCTCACTCTCGGGTCCCATGCCTCAAAGGTTTCTTCATTAATTTCGAGAACTAGAGTTTTGCTTAGTAAGAAGCAATGAAACATTTGGATTTAGGGGTCTAATTTATGAAACCGTCCCTCGGGAGAAGATGGACAATGTGGTCACCTATTCCATTCCTATGAAAACTTGTAGAATCTAAAGGAACTATAAAATGTTGCTCCATTAGTTTTTTATCCTCCAAGGAGGTATTGGCCAAGAGTCCCCAAAATGGTTTGTGATGCGACTTGCAACTGGGCATATAATGAAAATTGAGACTCGAATTGAGGAACTATTTTCTCCATTGGATTCCTGGAATAGGATTTCATCTAGAGAACCCCCCACTCTTGGGTCCATTGCCTCGGAGGTTTCTCAAGCAGAGAGCCAGATTCATGGAAGCAAACTTCTATAACACTCAATATTGTAGAGGTAGAATATGTTGCAGCCAATGAAGTGAGTCACGGAAGAAATGAGGCTTTAGAGGCTTCTCAAAAGATTTCATCTGAGACATGGTCCGGATGAAGCAGCCAGGCTTCATCACATATATGAGCAGATCAATCATGAACACAAAATGATTTGCAAGTATGTTCCACGTGTGATGGAATGCATAAGAAAAACCTCATGCAACATAATGGGTAACACTTCCAATTATGGCATAAGTATGATAACTCGATCTATAAAATAAAGGGTAAGATGAAGGTACAATCACCTTTTACAATATGTACATATTCCTCTAGAATTAGAATAACAAAGTCTCATTTTCCTATCTTTCCTCCCAAGTTTAAATATATATCATATGTATTGATCATATTTGATTATTTCAAGGATGATCAATAATTATTACATTAAAATATTGATCTCTTGTGAGGCCTTCCTATGATTTATGAGTGTGATGGGATTTTTTTCTTGCTATGGGATATCGTGGGTATATGTCCATTTGGGTGATGTCCATCAGTGATTGGGGTTGGTACTCATGTGTGAGGTCAACCATATCGTGTTGGGCTGGTGGTTTTTCCATTAATGGTAGTGTAGGGAGAGAAATTTCAAGGTTGCACACTATAGGTAAAGTTGTGGTGAAACTCTTTGTGTTTGTTGAGGGAATAAATTGTTCTTCTATGCTTGGGTGGGGAAAAAATGGTGTTGGAATGGTTTGTGGATTCTTGGGGAGGGGCCTCTATGTCAAAATATTGACCAATTGGGTGATTCCCTATACCACTTCATCCCCTATCCAATTCAGTTTTTGCACTATGATGATATTGGGCCTTTGGAATGCCATCTTGGTGGGCATCATGGCTATACATAATGAGCCCACACCAAATGCATGACTTGGTGAGTTTCCTTATATCAGGTCTTTGTGTTTCTTTTTTGAAATAAAGGTCATGAGGAGTAGTGGTTCACGGACCATGATAATAACCCTTTGGAATTCATCATTGTCTTCACTTTGCTTCTTTAGAAAGAGGAAGAATTCAACTATATATGTGTTGATGGTGTTGATATTGCACCAAGTATGCACTTCTTTCCAAATGTCCTTGGTAGTCAAGATATAATGCAATGGGTTTATCTCACAGGGTCAATGATGCTTGCTTAAATATATATACATCAACCCCCTCATTTAATATCTATGTTCCACTCCTACTCAAAGGACTCCATTTATGTTATCTTTTGGTCAATTTTAGTTTTGGTCCTTTTAGTTTAAGTATTTTTTTTATAGTTTTTCTCATTTTATGTAGAGTCATTATAGTCTTGAGTCAAGGTTTAACCACATTTTACTTTCTATTGCAATTTCGTCAAGTCATGATCACACCTTTGTGGTCTAGGAAGAGTTAGTATAGTTTTTTAGTCTAGGCCACATTTGTGGTATGCAAAGAGGCATTTGTATCCAACTAGATCAATCCACTTTTTGAATATGTTTCTCTACCAATTGAGTCCAATTTTACTACATTTAAACTCACTAGTGTTGAATTTTGAAGTTATGGGAAGTGTCCATGATTGGTGACATCAATCAAACAAAGTAAAGGGAATGGGTTGCATTGTGTTTGGGTCAAATACATGGGATTAGGTTGATATTCGAATGGCACCAAGTGGCCTTTAGGGATATATGGGATCATTTATGTGTCACTAATTCACAAATTTAATTACTAATTGCATCGAGAAGGGAAAAATATACATTTAAATACTTCACATGCATAAAGGGATACCTACCTCACCAACTAGTAATAAATGCAATTTTTTTTTTAACTCTAGGGTTTAACCAATTTTTCTCATTTTTCTTATGCATGTTGTGGTGATCAACTCTCATTCATGTTGGTGCTCCACATCCATGCCATATTGACACTAGTTGACTAAAATGTTTATAATTTTCTACCTTCAATCACCCAATTTTACCAAAGAAGAGAATAATACTAGTTTATAGCTATGGGTAAGGTCACTAGGAAGGGTGANTTCATGTTGGTGCTCCACATCCATGCCATATTGACACTAGTTGACTAAAATGTTTATAATTTTCTACCTTCAATCACCCAATTTTACCAAAGAAGAGAATAATACTAGTTTATAGCTATGGGTAAGGTCACTAGGAAGGGTGAAGGTATTCAATGGGATATTGGTACTATGATCTGGATTATTTTTGGCACGAAATGATATCAGGGATATAATAAAGAAATGCACAGAGATATCGTAGATATTCAATAATATAACATGAATATATCAGAGATGCAACCATAAACACAAAGATACATTAATACATGATTTCTATTAATGAAAGAAATGTACAGAGACTGTAAAAATACAGAGTGAAAGACTCGCTAGAATGGTGGTAGCTTATCTCTGAGAAGAGATGTGATGGCTACTCGCATTCGAAAGAAGATGATTACAATGAGGATTTGAAGGCCTTTTTACAATAAGAAGGAATGCCAAAAACCCTAGACATCCAAAAACCTAACCCTAGGAGATGAAGGGCCAAAAGTCATGTGGGCCTCATTTGGGTAAGTGAGTACATCAACTTCCTGGGGTCATAACTTTTGCATACGATCTCCATTTTAGCTGTGTGATAGCTCGTTGGAAAGGTATCGTCGAGGAGATTCATTTTGGGGGCTCAATAATGCCTTCAAATATCACTGAGAACCTTGATCTCAAAAAACCTTCATTTGGGCCCTCAAAATGGCCCCGAAATTTAAAACCTGCTAAAAATAGCAAATTGCCAAAATTGCCAGAAAACTGTTTTGAGCCAGTTGGAAAAGGTGGGTGGCCATCGATATCCACCTGGATCAATCCTCCATCCTTAGGAAGATTTGGTATCCATTGCGTTGAGTTCCCGAGGGAGAGGGAAAAGCGTTTATTGGATCTGCATCTTAGTGAGTTGCTTGTATTGTTGGAGACATTGCGCTACTCAGTTTGTGGAAGTATGTCAAGAACCTGTTGGGGCTGAGGATGTTCAACAAGTCGAGACACATGAGAGGACAGTGTGCAGAAGGAATCTTTGCGCTTTGTTGTAGCCTTTCCGACCTTCTTCTGTTGGATAGAAGGTGCTTGGGGCGAGGCTGTAGTGGTTGTAGTGTCCTTTTGTTCTCCTTTTGAACAGATTGTGAAGAAGCTAAATTTTGAAGTATGAGATACTACCTTGTGGCACATTTTAGGTGGAGCAATAGTCGGAACTACCTCTGGTATTCTATAGAGATGACCCCCCAGAGTAATAATGACACTACGGGGTCGAGACTCACAAACAACATGGTGCTTCCACATATATGGTTGGCCCAAGAGAACATCACAGACATCCAGTGGGGCAACATCACATAATACCTTGTCCTTGAAGGGTTAGATGTCGTATGACAATCAACATTGTTGGTTGACATGGAGATCTTGTCCTTGGTGAAGCCACCTGATGTTGTATGGTTGCGGGTATGGTGTTGTCGACAATCCCAACTATTTGATGACCTCTGCTAAGATGAGGTTCTTCTAGCTTCCGCTATCAACAATAAAATGCAGCAGGGTCCCCTTCACCCACACCTATGAATAAAAAAGGAGCTCCCCCTCTTTGGGATCTATTGGTTCTTCTAGTTGAATTGATGCAGTTGCAACAATAGCAATGGGGTCTGTGTCAATGATCTGTCCTTTACCAGTATTTTTAGAATCGTATTTTGAATCAGGGTTCAGCTCCTTGTCTTTGATCTCAGCCACCAATGACTATTTTGAGCGACATTCATCGGTGTTATGCCAGGAGATTTTGTGGAAATCGCACCATTTTCCAGTGTCCTTCTTTGTCTTCCCGTGGCCCTTCTTTTCCTATGCCTTTAACTGGTTTTTGGGAGAATGTTTGTTAGGGATGTATTTGTCATACTTTGGTTGTTGCAGATTTATAGATCCGAAATCTCGTTTGTTCTGGTGCTTAAATTTCTACTCGATTTTAACAGCATATCGATAAGAAGCACCGAGTGATGCGATGTCTAGGAAATCCATTTCAGTCTAGATGTATCTGTGTAGAGCCCCATGGTTTTTCAGAACCAAATTTCACTCGGAGTATTTGATACCCAGCTTGGTGCGCAAGGTATGCAAGGTATTGGTGAACTCTGGAACTGCTTGGCCCCTCTCTTGCCGAAGTGTGTTCCATCTCATGTACTGGTCCTCATAGTTTCCAACAGGGTAATATTGTTCCTTTACCGCATCCACAAAAAAATCCCAAGTGGGATCGACCCCA
>SNQJ01S0029068.1:56088-73849 GCA_010110895.2 Picea sitchensis | reverse complement strand
CATCCACAAAAAAATCCCAAGTGGGATCGACCCCATATATTTCAGACTCCTCTGTGGAACTCTACTCCTAATAAGTTTCCCACCAATGTTTGACATGGGGGAGAGATTTAAGGAGTTTGAAGGTGATCTTTTCTTTTTCGGAAAATTGTGAATAAAGAAATAACCTTCTAGCACATTTAACCATTTTTCTAGGGCTTCTGTATCTATCTGTCCTTCAAATACATGAATATTAAAATTAACGTGTACCTTGAAAGGCGAGGTGCCTCCAAAGTGGTCGCTTGATGAATATTCGCCTATTTCTATCGGAAGGCATTGAAGGATGTGGGAAAATTTCTCCATCATTTCGTCCCTCTGTCGCGTGAGAGCTTGCTCAAGCAACAGACTGATAGGATCATCTTCTCCGTCATTTTTATTTTCTTCCACCATTGAGGGTTTCTTACATGTGCGAGATAAATTGTACTCAAGAGACACAAGCTCAAGACCCAACTTTCTATACTTGGACCTCGTCGGGGACATGCTATGAAAAAATGATCAAGAGCAACCTGCTCTGATACCACTGATCCAGATGATTTTCGGCATGAAATGAGATCATAGATATAATAAATAAATGCACAGAGATATCATAGATATTCAATAATATAACAGAAATATATCATAGATGCAACCATAAACATAGAGGTACAGTAATACACAATTTCTATTAATTAAATAAATGTATAGAGACTGTAAAAATACAGAGTGAAAGACTCGCTAGAATGGTGGCAACTTATCTTTGAGAAGAGATGTGATGGCTAATCACATTCACAAGAAGATGATTACAATGAGGCTCTGAAGGCATTTTTACAATAATCAGGAATGCCAAAAACCCTAGACATCCAAAAACCTAACTCTAGGAGATGAAGCGCCAAAAGTCATGTGGGCCCCGTTTGGGTAAGTGAGTACATCAACTTCCCGGGGTTGTAACTTTTGCATACGATCTTTGTTTTAGGCGTGTGATAGCTCGTTGGAAAGGTATAGTAGAGGAGATTAATTTTGGGGGCTAAATAATTCCTTTGGATATCATTGAGAACCTACATCTCTAAAAACCTTCATTTGGGCCCTCAAAATGGCCCCGGATGTTAAAACCTGCTAAAAATAGTAAATTGCCAAAATTGCCAGAAAACTGTTTTGAGCCAGTTTGAAAAGGTGGGTGGACACTGATGTCCACTTGTATCATACTAAGTCTTGAAACCTAAATATAAAGGAATCCATGGTGGGGGAAATTGTGGATCCATAGGTGGAGGTCATGGGTGATCTCATGAGTAAAGTGGAGAATATGCAACTATCTAACCATGATGTTGTTGATGGTAATTTATTTCCATATTTACAATAATCTATGTATATGGATTAGATTCACTTGAAGAACAACACAATTACCCATTTTTGGAAGTCCAATTTTGAGTTTTTGTTTGACTCCACCCTTACGAACCTATTAAAGGTTCCAAGTTCGAGTGATACATGTGAAATTTCCCAATACATTAAGATTTTATTTAGTTGGGTGCATTAGAATGCCTTGTGATTAGATTGGGCCTACCCAATTCATGCCCAGGGCATTCATTTTATCATTGGATTGTCTATGGAGGGGAAGGATGTCACATAAGCATTGTATAGGGTAGGGAAGCATGGAATGAGGTTGGGGGAGATAAGTTTGTACGAAAAACATGGTACCAAGAGAGGCAGTTGTGGGGAAATCATTCATTTGATTAGGGATGAGAGATTTTGGGTCACTTTCCATATCATAACCTATCACTTTATGTGGAATTATACCAAAGGTGATTGTTCCCTCTATCAATTATACAATTATTTATCCAAGGTGTATGCCTAAACTGGTGCACCTTCCCAATGTATTAATAGATGATTGCATGTGTAGAATCCCACACCATGCACACTGATTTTATCTATGGCTAGTTGCTCTTGACCTTTTCCATGTTCAAATGGAAACCTCCATAGGGTTGATAGATTCAATATTCTCCAGAGTATCTATAATATGCCCATGATAATCTTTTTGAAAATTTCCCTTACTTTGTTGTGGACATTTCGTCAAACAGTTTGCATACTGCAGAGATTTATGAGCATTGTTGATATAATGTTTTTCACAAACAGTTTGAATCCCTTTGGGGAGTATTTGGATTATAACAGTAAACAACCATACTAGGAAAGCATGGATAAAATCAAACATCAATTATATAAAATGAATATGCTTTCTTATTTATTTCTTGTCCCTGAACTGATACATCAATGGTATAACTCATAATGTTTCTATGTTTTACAACATAAAAAAATGAAACTAACTCTAACTTGTTCAATAAAGAATAGTTTTTTTAATATAGGTGAGTGTACAACAATTAAAGGGAAATAAACAACCTGAGAATGTATATTTGATGTAGCAATCAAATAGATGGAAGAACAACAATTGAGAAGCAAGATATTCGACCCAATTTGATATAAATAGACCCGCATGGAGTATGGATTACTACAATAGTGAAATCGATCCTTCTTGTAGATGAAAGTCTCCCTTACAACTGAGATACGCCTCCCAAACATAGTGCTACCACCAATAGAGATTAACTCATTTTTCAATGAGAAAACTTAGTCTGCAAATGGGAAAACTTGACCCCTCTATGCTAGAACTTGTCCAACAAATAGGAAATCACTTCCTCATCTCACAACTCGGCCCACAATGAAAAAACTCAACCTCTTCAAAATCAGTTCAACCTAGCCAAGAGGTAAGTCATCCCTCAATGGAAATCCCAGCCGCCAAAAAAATAAAATCGACCACCAACTAAAGAAACTCAACTATAAGAAGATAAAACTATGTAGCAATGAAGTTCTCTGAAAATATATGAGTGATCTCCTCCCAAGACTAGCTAGGGTGTATGGTTGCAACACCGAAATCAATAAACAAAGAAGGGTTTCCAAAAACCCTAGTCTCTCTTCTCAAGAGCTCTCCAAAATATTTTTCTCAAATGAGCTAATGCAAGAATGAGGAGAAACACCTCATTTTACCTTTTTATTATTCACTTGTCTTTTCCTGCTCACTTCCTTGTTTTATTTTATTAAAGTCACTTGAGTCCCTATGTTTTTTCAAAGTCACTTTATGTAGGTATATTTAGATACTGAGCCTAACCATGATGATTAATAGCTGTAAAGGATTATGGATACGATAGTTTCCATCATTACTAAAGGTCGTAATGCACAAGCACAATTATAGAGAGATATGAAGGAGAGCTAGATGATATTAAAAAAAGTTCAAGATTAGATGGGGGTTATTTAGAAATGGGGTCAAGAATGAAAGAGTTGTAGGAGATGATTTTATAGACGAAAAATGAAGCTCATGTTCTCTCCAACCATTTGGATAAAGTAGATAAGTTCAATGAGATCCAAGTTGTTGATGATCAATTAGCATCCCCACATGATGTTTCACTTATTGATAAACCTAGTTTGAAATAATTTTAGCTAGCTACACAGGTTTCTTATTTAGAGTTACAACAATTGAAGTCATTTGTAAATATTTTTCACCTCTAACTGGCTCGATAGTTATTGAAAATTTTCACCTCTAACAACCAAGTGACTCTTGAGATTGGGTGAGTCGACAAAATTATGGAGAGATCCTTATTGTGGACATATAAACATACTAATGTGAGTTTGCTTGAGACACTCTCACATTGTTAAAGGTTAGACCATGACTTGAGCTACGACTCAGAGTTCTTCCCTAAGGGATTAGATACCCCTCACTTTGCAAGACATGTCCAATATGGTATGGGTGTACACATACCACAAATTCAGTAGGATGGCTCACTCTAGATGATCATATGGTGGTCCTCCGGATGGAGTGATTTTATAACACCATAGAGTAGGATGGCTAATGTGCATGTGATGAGGCCAATTGAGTAGCCATAGGATGGTCATCCTGGATTAGAGTGATGTTATAGAACCCAGATGATGATATGGTGATCCTTTAGATGGAGTGATGTTATGACACCATGGTCCTCCGGACTGAAGTTGAATATATGTGGTCCTCCTGGATTGGAGTGGTGTTATAACACCTAGAGAATGATATGGTGGTCCTCTGGATGGAGTGATGTTATAACACCATGGTCCTCTATAGTGGATATGACGGTAGGTGGTCCTTCGGATTGGCGTGATGTTATAACACATAGATAACTACATGGTGGTCCTCCTGTATTGGAGTGATGTTATAACACCATAGATGATGATAAGGTGGTCCTCCTAGATTGGAGTGATGCTATAAAACCTAGAAAATGATAAGGCGGTCCTCATAGATTGGAGTGATGGTATAAAACCTAAGTAATGATGGGATAATCCTCCTTTTGGAGTGGACATGATGCATTTAAGTGTTGGCCAATGAAAACATTTCCTATGATGTAAGAAGTCAAGTAAAAGTTATAAAGTTGTAAATAAAATCCCAATTTATTTCATTTAAATCTCTTGCAATTTTGAATAGTCGACGCTAAATTGGGCACCATTAGCACTAGATTTAGCACTGACTATTGTCCAAAAATGTAATCATGTTGGGGTGTTAAATGGGGTGCAAATTACACCTAAGTTAAAATTCTTTATGAGTTTCATAGTCACCATGTAACTAATTTTTTGAGTTAGTTCCATTCGTAGAGCATTGATGTGTTTAAACAAAACAAATGAGATGTACTTGTAATTGGATGCCAAGTGTGATGATAGTAAAAGGGGCTAGGTTACAAAAGGGGTTTTTTAATTCAAATGGGGGAATATCATCCTATCTCCCACATGACATGCAAGAATTCTATATTGAGCACACTTCATATGAACATGTCTTATCATGTAACACCAATGGGATAGCAAGTTAATACACTAGTGTCAACGTCCTCACTTCACCTTCAATCCTCCTTTGCAAATGATTAAGAGTTGTATAATGGTGGAGTTGATTGATGCATGTGGGTCTATTTGGGTTGTAAATTTGACATGTCCTAACTTACTTTCCCTTTCTCTATACCTCAACCCCTTTTCCAAGCATGAGTGATGGATAGAGTTGGGAATTATGTTGGTAATTAGTTATGTTAGTCAATTAGGAAGAAGGATAGAAACAATGGAGCATTTCCAATGCAGGAATGAGTGTTGTGTCCTGTCTGAGCTCCCTACAAGTTTCATGGACCTAAAATTCCATTTACTTATACACCTAGTTGATGAAATTGAATTGACGGGTGTCATGTCAATGAGGTGGATGTTTTTCTTTGAGAGGTATATGGAAAATGTAAAAAGATATGTTAAACAAAAGGCACATCCAGAGAGTTGCATGGCTGAAGGGCATGTATTGAATGAATCATTTTTCTTCATATGTGAATTCCTTGGTAAGGATTTTGAAGCTGGTCCATGCTTCTAGGATGAAGAACGAGCATCCGATATTATTGATGGAGAAAACAACAATCTAATGGTGTTCAAGTAGAAATTAGTAAGTAAACTCATTATCATTGTATGTTATGCATTGGAAATGGTATGGTATGGTATGGTATGCAATGGTATGATATGGTATGCTATGCATTGTATGTTATGGTATGAATTGGTATGGTATGGTATGGTATGAATTGGCAATGGTATGCAATGGTATGAAATGGTATGCATTGGTATGGTATAGTATGGTATGGTATGCAATGGTATTGGTATGAAATGGTATGCATTGGTATGGTATGGTATGCAATGGTATGAAATGGTATTGTATCGTATGCAATGATATGCCTTGGTATGCAATGGTATTGGCAACAATATTTATTATGCATTGGTATGCAATGGTATTGGAAATGGTATTTATTATGCATTGGTATGCAATGGTATTTCCAATGGTATGCATTGGTATCCAATGGTATTGGTATTGGTATGAAATGGTATTGGAAATGGTATTTATTATGCATTGGTATGCAATGGTATTGACAATGGTATGCAATGGTATTGACAATGGTATGCAACGGAATTGAGAATGGTATGCATTGGTATTGGTATGCAATGGTATTGGTATGAAATGGTATTTATTATGAATTGGTATGCAATGGTATTAGTATGAAATGGTGTGCAATGGTATGCAATGGTATTGTCAATGGTATTTATTATGCATTGATATGCAATGGTATGACAAGGTAATGCATGGCATGGTATTTATTATGCATTTGTATGCAATGGTATTGGCATTGGTATATGTTGGTATGCAATGGTATTTATTATGAATTGCTATGCAATGGTATTGGAAATGGTATTTATTATGCATTGGCATGAAATTGTATTGGTATGCAATGGTATGAAATGGTATTGGAAATGGTATGACAAGGCAAGGAAATGACATGGTATTTATTATGGATTGGTATGCAATGGTGTTGGCATGGAATGGTATGAGTTGGTATGCAATGGTATTGGTATTGGTATGAAATGGTATGCAATGGTATTTATTATACATTGGTATGCAATGGTATGTGTTAGTCCCTAAAGTTGCACTTGGTTGTGAGAGGGAAAGCTAGGGCATCATTCATTTATTGCAAAGTATTTGTAAGGTTTTATGATTTGGTTTTTTGTAGGGTGGTTGAAAACTGGCTCAAGGTTACAGCATGAGATGAAAATCAAGATCAGAACATATCATATCCCATTGGCTGAATAATAGGTAGACACATAGATGGATTAAACTAATATAAGAAAAAGGAAGATGAAGTTTTCAATTTGTCAACTTCACATGAAATCGCGTCTCAAAATGTCATAAAGAAACAAGACTATCATCTTGATATCAAAACTTGAAAAATTATCTCTACAACAAAATTTTCACTGTATAAATTAACAGTCAAGAATAAAAAAGCATTGCAATCTGAATAATGAATTCAAGCATGAATAACAAAATAACAGAGTATAAAAAGAGGGTCTAACCATCCATATGCCTTTTCTATTAAGTTTCAAATTGAACATAAATGCCTTTTACAATGAGCTTCACAAAAAGGTCCCCTAGATCGTCAATTTTTCGACCCCTTACTTCTCATTCTACAGAGTTTATATAGAAACAATACATAATTATCAAGATCCAAAAGAAATGGATCTGAAAACCTCCTCATCTATATTTAGTTTTTTGTTTCAAATAATCAAGGATAATATACAATCTGATCTCCAATTCGAATTGATGAGGTGGCTTGTCAACTATTGTCCATGAGATTTTTCAGGAAAACAAATCTGGCAAATTCCTGAAAAATAGGGTCCAACAATCTCTTTGTATATCTTAAATGGTGATAGTTGTGTAAAAACTAAGAGAGGTTTTTGTGAAGGGGCATGTTCCCAACAAAAAAATCTTTTGGTTTCATCAAATTCATCTCCATCTGTTCTGCAACCTCTCTTGAAGAAAAAGACTAAAACAGGTAAAAATAACAGAGTATTTCCTGTAGCTTTATCAGAAAATTAGCCCTCAAAGATCAATTTGACTATATTAAAATGTGATTGTTGTGTATAAAATGAGAGAGGTTTTTGTGAAGTGGCATGTTCCCAAAAAAACCCTCTTTTGGTTTCATCAAATTCATCTCCATCTGTTCTGCAACCTCTCTTGAAGAAAAAACCCAAAACATGTAAAAATAACAGAGTATTTCCTGTAGCTTTATCAGAAAATTAGCCCTCAAAGATCAATTCGAATATATTAAAATGTGATTGTTGTGTAAAAACTGAGAGAAGTTTTTGTGAAGGGAAATTTTCCCAACAAAAACCTCTTTTGGTTTCATCAAATTCATCTCCATCTGTTCTGCAACCTCTCTTGAATAAAAAGACTGTAAGAGGTAAAAAAACAAAGTATTTCCTGTAGCTTTTCTGGTTCTGCAAAATAATAGCCTTTGTCATCAAAAAACACTGCTTCATCTTTGATGATATGGTTGTAGCTCTCATTACAGGTCCTGTAGATGATGAAAACATTTGCTTACCTTTTTTTACTGGTTTCTTAAGCAATGAAGTTCTCTTTGCCCTTTTCCTGGTACATGCTTCAACATTTTCATAGTCATCTTCTATAACTATGACGTTTTATTCTTCGATTGATGGATTAAACATGGCCTTTGAATTCAGTCTATACTTGTCACCCTAATTTCAAAAATTTCTTCTATTTGTTGGACTGTGTAGAACCTTAGGCATCTTATTGCTTCTAGATTTTGTCTATATCATTTTCAATGCCTGTCACTGCATGTTCTGTGGAAGACATATATCTGAGATGATCATCAAATTTTGTTCAGACAGTATGCACTAATTTTGCAACATCATCCAGATTATTAGAAAGACATTTAAAAGCTACGTTCTGCCAATGTTGCAGCTGTAAAGAATTATCAATATCATCATTCGTTTGACAGGCTACTCTATATTTTACAAGACATTTAATCTGACCATCTTCAGACCATTTGACAAAATCTCTTAATGGAGGGAATCTACCTTCAATATAAGATGTTTCTTTCTATGGAGTAGGATTCTCATGATGCTCGTTTTCCCTAGGTAGCTTAAATTCAGAAGCCATCATGACTATATGGTTTGATGGTTTTCTTCCCACAAATTTAAACCTTTTACATTTAGTGTTGCCTTTCTCAATAATGACTTCTTCATGAATACAATCTAAATCCTCAATCTTTGAAGTAGAAGGAAAACTATTACCGAAACAGATATTGGATCTAGATTTGTCTAGCTTTTGAATCTTTGTATTAGCTAGTGCAGACTTCTTGATTTCTGCTAAAACAAGAGTAGTGTTTACCATCCATCTTCTGCTAAAACTGGACTTCCAATTCTTTCCAAGAGATTGTTGAAGGAGTAATAGCCTGATTATAATAATCAGTGTGCATTACTACACTTTCTCCTTTCATACAACCATTCACTACCGCAGGATTGAGAGTAATTGTAACTTTGAATATTACTTTGTAATGGATAGCAATGTGTTAACTCTTATGCTGCATGGATCCTATAAAGGCATCAACAAATTAAATATGTCTAGAGTCTGTGAGACATGCTAGAACTAAAGCATTTAATCGACGATTAGAGTGAGGAGTGATTCCCACTTGCACACATCCAGGGTGTAGGAATTTGTAACCAGAGAGGACATGTTTGTTCTGTCGCTGACCACCAACCTGCAAGCCTTGGCAATTGTTTGTTCTGTCACCAGCATCAACATCTTCATGATCTCCACCTCATGACCATCAAAGTTCAGTGCAAACTCCATGGATACTTGCTCATCATAACCTTGAAAAGTGGTAACGAATTCAAGACACCTAGCATCTCGGAACCTTTGAGCCATCTAAGGATAAGCTTCGAGGAGTTCAACACCATCAAGTTCTAATCTGACTACCTGTCTGCTCCTTTTTGGCGCCATCAAGACACAATTCTGTAACCAGAGCCCTCGGGTTCCAAATTTGCCACCTGTAATCTGTTAGTGTATTATGTTCCTTTGAGCTAATATCTGTGCCTAAATTCAGCAAAATCAAACAGGTATAATATAACGATCATTGATAATCAGGTGAATTAAAGTGAGTCTTGCACGGGTACACAACAATCAGGTTATGAAACAGTTTGAATCGGTAAATGATTCCAGGCTTTTGTGAACACATGCAAACTCTCAATCCACAATTCGTGTCATCATAACGAAATCTGGATGGCAAGCCGGTATCAAGGCATGATTATTTTGGCACTATGGGAATAGCCTTATTCCCGTAGCGCTATTTATGACTTAGCAAAATTTGAAAGTTTGAAATTCAAACAGGCATATAAGGTGACACCTCGTTTAAAACCATGTCTTTCAAAATCAAACTTAAATAAACTATCCAAAAACTGTAATGCAAACCATAAAACATTAAAAACAAAAATCGAAATCAACTGGAAACAGAAAATGAAGTGTGGGAAAGAAGGGTTTAGGATAAGGATTTATCACTAAACCAAGACAAAATTAGAGACTAACATTGGCTCCTTCTAGGGATGACGTTTTCCCTGTGGGATATCAATAACTTGCAGACCAGTGTGCCTTTATCATTTCTTCTCATCTGTGCAATCCTGACCCTGCAAATATTCCTTCTCTGCAGGCATCCACAACTTTTGTGTTGTGCCCAGTCCATTGGGTTATGGAGTTAGCCAATGTCATTCAAATCTGGCCCAAACTTCTGCAACTTTGCTCCTCATTTGAAACCAAACTTCCCCTGCCAATAGTGCCTTATATGCATCGGGCATGGAGTCTTTATTTCAAAATTGAAACCAAATACTAGATGAAAACCCCACGTATTGTGAAAACTAGAAATGCTTAGCCGTGATCTTATTCATCTACGCTACCCTACTCTAACTGTTGAGAATAAATGTTTAAGGTATATATAAATTTCTAGAAAAATAATTCAAGCAACAAATTGCTTGACCTGTATTTATATACATAGCAAAAAACATGAAGAGAGAATAAAATATACAACAAGGAAACTGCAACCAGCTCATGTTTGTTGTTGCAAAGCATCATGCCAAACTTTTTAATATATGGAATTACTGAGAATAGTGACTCTATCCATATAGCAACTGGATCATAAAATTCATGTATAATCTTACCTGGTTTTTTAAAATCAAAAGGGTGTTTTTCCTCATAGTTGATTTCATTAGGTTGTTGATCATGAATGTCATTTCCAAGTTTTATAAATACACATATTGACTGCTCAACAGCTGACCCGAAAGCAAGCATCAATTGTTGTTGGAACGTTTCTCTATCAGTTTTGTGATGCTCATGATGCTCCTCATCAGATCCAGGACTGTTGTCATATACTGGCTTCAACTGTTCATGACTAATGTGCAGGTTGTTTTCATAAATCTGTTATTGCTCAGCTTTTGTCACCATAAAGATAACAGGATGTTGATAACCTTCATCAATACTGTTATGTGTATCATCTTTATCAACAATGTGTTGAGGAAATACTTGTTCTTTATACTCATCATAAACATGAGCTTTTCCATTCAAATCAGAAACTGCAGGTGCATCAAGAACAAGATCAAATGCATCTACAACTATGCAATCATCTGTCCTATCATCAATGGTATCTGGCAGATCTTCCTTAATAAAATGATTTCCATCCTTGCAAACAGATGAAAACTCTAGTTTCTGCTGATCATGCTTCTCAAATACATCACAACAATTTTCAAAAAGACTTTCAGCTGAAATTTTTTCTTTATAAAATATATTGAAAGTATCATGAAAACTTGCCAACGAATTAATACTTGAATCTAGAAGCGATCTGCACCAGTCGAGGGTTGCTTCCTTCAACGAGTATGTAAAAATCTTGATCTTGACATCCTCATGCAAAATCTTACGTCCATGAATAAACTCATGAAAATATAGCAGATGCTCAGCCGAAACCTCCTAATATTCACCTTTAAACGTAGGAAGGATACCTTCCCATTCAGGTCTGCTAAGAATTGGGTTTGGAAAACCAATGACATTTGAAAAATCAGAAAAAAAAAACCTTTGAGCCAGAATGGCTTCCATGCTTGGATCCAGTGGAGTCGCCTATTAATCTTTAGACAGTGGAGTCACCATGGTGAAATATATACAGTCATGTATATGTCCCCTTCCTATTCATCGTCAAGAAGCACATCTTATCATTGTCATTCTCCCAGGGATAAATACTTCGTGTCTCCATCCCCGGCAATGGCGCCAAAAATTTTAGTCCCTAAAGTTGCACTTGACTGTGAGAGGGCAAGCCAGGGCATCATTCGTTTATTGCAAAGTATTTTTAAGGTTTTATGATTTGGTTTTTTGTAGGGTGGTTGAAAACTGGCTCAAGGTTACAGCATGAGATGAAAATCAAGATCAGAACATATCATATCCCATTGGCTGAATAATAGGTAGACACATAGATGGATTAAACTAATATAAGAAAAAGGAATATGAAGTGTTCAATTTGTCAATTTCACATGAAATCTCGTCTCAAAATGTCATAAAGAAAAAATACTATCAACATGATATCAAAACTTGAAAAATTATCTCTACAGCAAAATTTTCACTGTATAAATTAATAGTCAAGAATCAAAAAGCATTGCAATCTGAATAATGAATTCAAGCATGGATAAAGAAATAATAGAGTGTAAAAAGAGGTTCTAACCATCCATATTCCTTTTCTATTAAGTGTCAAATTGAACATAAATTCCTTTTACAATGAGCTTCACAAAAAGGTCCCCTGGATCTCAAAATTTTCGACCCCTTACTTCTCATTCTACAGAGTTTATATAGAAATAATACATAATTATCAAGATCCAAAAGAAATGGATATAAAAACATCCTCATCTATATTTAGTTTCTTGTTTCAAATAATCAAGGAGAAGATCCATTATGATCTCCAATTCGAATTGATGAGGTGGCTTGTCAACTGTTGTCCATGAGATTTTTCAGAAAAACAAATCTGGTAAATTTCTGGAAAATAGGGTCCAACAATCTCTTCGTATCTCTTAAATGGTGATAGTTGTGTAAAAACTGAGAGATTTTTTGTGAAGGGGCATGTTCCCAACAAAAACATTTTTTTGTTTCATCAAATTCATCTCCAGCTATTCTGTAACCTCTCTTGAAGAAAAAGACTAAAAAAAGTAAAAATAACAGAGTATTTCATGTAGCTTTATCAGAAAATTAGCCCTCAAAGATCAATTCGAATCTCTTAAAATGTGATTGTTTTGTAAACAATGAGAGAGGTTTTTGTGAAGGGGAATGTTCCCAAAAAAGACCTCTTTTGGTTTCATCAAATTCATCTCCATATGTTCTGCAACCTCTCTTGAAGAAAAAGACTAAAACAAGTAAAAATAACAAAGTATTTCCTGTAGCTTTATCAGAAAATTAGCCCTCAAAGATCAATTCGAATCTCTTAAAATGTGATTGATGTGTAAAAAATGAGAGAGGTTTTTGTGAAGGGGAATGTCCCAAAAAAAACCTCTTTTGGTTTCATCAAATTCATCTCCAGCTGTTCTGCAACCTTTCTTGATGAAAAAGACTGTAAGAGGTAAAAAACAAAGTATTTCCTGTAGCTTTTCTGGTTCTGCAAAATAATAGCCTTTGTCATCAGAAAACACTGCTTCAGCTTTGATGATCTGGTTGTAGATCTCGTTACAGGTCCTGTAGATGATGAAAACATTTATTTACCTTTTTTTACTAGTTTCTTAAGCAATGAAGTTCTCGTTGCCCTTTTCCTGGTACCTGCTTCAACATTTTCAGAGTCATCTTCTATAACTATGACATTTTTGATGTAGGAGCATCGCTCCAACGTCATCAAGTGCCAGCTAGCCAACACATCAAGTGCACATTCAATGGAAGGAGAGAGGCACAACCCTCTCTTTTTTCAAATTTTGAAAATGTATTAAATGTTTGTAAGGCTGGTAGAGCTAAGTCGTGCATTTGAGCATGTTGTAGTTAGAGTCACCTTAATGGCTGACAAGTTGATGGGAATCTAGATCCAATTCGGATTAGATGGCCCATTCAATGTAATTCATTATAATTAATGAGAGTTGGTGAGGATGGAGGGAAGCGCTCGAGGAGCCCCCTTTTGTAAAAAGATCCTTTGTATCTATAGGCAGTAATTCTGTAGAGTCGATAGAGAGGAAGAGAAGAATAGAGAGAATAGGGAGAAGAGAAGAAGCTGTGACTTTGTTACAGTTTGAGCTCACATTGTAAAGAGGAATTTCATGTTAATACAATCAGAGCAGTTTTTCCTGCATGTGATTCTGTGTATGTTGATGAATGTCTTTATGTGTTTATGATATGATGTAGATGTATGTTAGATGTGCATTTGCAGGGATAGATAGATTTTTCTATCTATGGGTTTACTAATTTCATGTATGGTTCTTTGTGGCTTCATGCAAGAGCTTTCATGACAGAACACTGTTGGTTTTGTAAGCCAATGAATAGAGTGCACTTCTGAATTCTATGGAATTTATACAAAGACATGCCAGGAGGGCACACCAAAGGAAGTAGTAGACCCAAGGAGAAGCCTCAAGATTGTTGAACACCTTGAAGGTAAGACTGTGCAGAGGAAGGCACAGAGAAAATAGAATCACTGAGGGTTCTGTGGAAGCTCTGCCAAGAGGGCACTGAGAAAATGCATAGGATGCATTGAGGTGAACTCCATTTCAAGCTCAGTGAGAAGACAGAGTCACTAAGGATTCTAGAGAACTCTGCCAGGAGGGCATTGAGTTGGTGCAAGTGTGCACAGAAGGAACTCTTTCGAGTTCTGAAATAAGAGAAGTGTCATAGAAAGATATTCACAGGGTTACTGAACACCCTGTAGGCTCAACAAAGCATGCTTGAGAAGGAAGTTTCCATAGGGAGCTTGCATCCCTTCAAGGAGAGAAAGGGACAAAGACACTTTGAGGTCAGAGCCATAGATAAGCTCAGAAGAGATAGCACCATTTCCTGCAAAGGTTATGCAAGGGGTTGCAGAGTTCAAAGGAACCTTTGAGGTTCAGAGAAATACAGCTCAGGAGGAGGAACACATCTTAGAACATAGGCGAGAGCCAAGGTTATAAGCTTCGTAGCAGAGACAAAGGCCGAGGCTTTTTGGAGCAAGAAATCTTCCAAGGGAAAGGAAGAAGGCCATGCTCAAGATAGAGCACAACTGTCGTTAGATCAGCTGGAGAGGCGAGATCTAGGTCGTTGAAGTCTATGTCCAGACGCACGCAGGAAAGTGCACAAGGAAAATAAAGATATTTGGGCCGTCAGATCTAGTGCAAAGAACCGATAGTCATCGGATCCAGAGGAAGGCGCATGGAGTTTAACCTCTGGGAGGCCACATAGGAGAGCAACTGACCCGGATGGTGGAGACACTTTGTGGAGAAGTGAAAAATCCTATGGGCCATTGCATCTCATAGAGAAGAAAGGGGATTAAGGCCAAGTATATTTCGATACTCTAAAGCTCAAAAAGGATAGAGACCGTCAGATCCGAATCAACGACAGTCGTTGATCTCATACAAGAAATCGCGAATTTGGGGTTCATGTGTTTGGAGGGCAAGCCAAATTCTTGGTTTCGTGAAGTCTCGAGCTGGGATGATCAGGGAAAGAGATCTAAACCGTTGGATCAGAACCTCCGCGTGGTATCGCATATTGGGGGTTCGGGGGTTGAAAGAATTCTTTTCAATTGCAGAAGTCACAAAGTGACGATCTCGGAGGCATCGTGTGAACACGTGGCACATCCATTTGGTGGGGACCACGTGGTTGGCAGGTGGCGTAACAACAAATGGCCAAAGAAAGGTGAAAGCGGGTGACAGGTGGTGGAAACATGTCACCTTGGAAGGAGCCAACCCATCTTTGACCTTTTGTGCTTTGAGGTTTCGCAAAGGAGGAGCACGAGGGTTCAACAGTCCAACTCGCGAAGTCGTGAGTTGCGAGTAGTGCTAAAGGAGTCAATCCATCACTGACTTATCATGCTTCGGGATTTCACAAAGGAGAAGAATGAGGGCTCAACACTCCAACTCGCGAAGTTGCGAGTTGTGAGGGGTGCTAGAGTTAGGCACTAGCCAGTGGTTCTTGGAAGGAGCCATACCTGTATCGCATCTTGGGTATCAGAGGTTTGGAGTCGAGGGTCTTCGACTCATGAACTCACGAGATTGCGAGTCACTAAAGGCGCTTGTGCTAAGGCTCGGTTGTGGTTGCATGGAGACGTAAGGCTCGCGCCTGGTGTTAAGTTGTGCAGGGTGGGTTTTCATGAAGGACTTGTGGATTCGTTGAAGGTTCCAGCAGGGAACCAAAGGAGCCGCTTCAGCTTGAGGAGAATTTAGAACGATCCTGAGTGGATCTCAGACAGAGGGTCAGGGGTCTGCGTCACAAGTGGTATCAAAGCCATATTTTTCCCATATATTTTTGGCAAAAGAGGAAGTGAGGTGAAGAAGATCCTTTAGGAGAGAGGTAAAAGGTGAAGGTTGTTGCGGGACGCAACAGTCAAATGGTATAGTCAAGTGGACTGTAGGAGATGCTGGAAGTGCTCTCAGTTGCAGAGTGACAGAAACAAGTTTTCCAGGAGGGCAGACAGGAATAGGAAGATGGCTACTGAAGGCCATGGATGCAGTGGAAAGAATAACCATCAGCAGCAGAGAAAAGATGAAATGGATAAAGAACTCATTGAGGTGAGGGAAAGGATGGAAGAGCTTTCACTGTGGGTGCAACAGAACGCAAAGATGAATTGGGTATATGAATGGCCCATGAAGATAAAGGTGAAGTGGCCAGTAAAGAAATTGTTGGCCAGAAGACAGCAAAGACTATTGAGGAGGTGGTTGAGGTATGTGAAAAGCCTCAGGGCCACAGAGGATATGGTTCATGCCTGTGAACCAGAAGCTGGGAGAAATCTTAGTGATGATGAAGAGGAGAGATCTAGCAGAGATCTCATAGACTACCAAGTGGGTAGAGATGGACTTTCAAATTTCTAGGCAGGCAATAGAAAGAGATCAAGTGAAGGTCTTGTATACTTCCAGGAGGGTGGTGCAGAAATTTCAAATTGCCAGGAGGGCACTGAGATAAGATCACTGGAGGATCTCGTAGACTGCCAAGTGGGCAACAGAAAATTCCCAATATGCCAAGTGGGCAGGGAGAAGGAGATGAGATTTTTTGAAAGTCTCGGGAGCTCAGAAGTGAGTTCATGTCAGCAAGGAGTGCTGATGGAGATGGGATCAATTTATATCATAGACTGCCAGGAGGGTAGAGAGGAAATCCCATATTGCTAGGTGGGCAAGGGAGAGAAGACGAGACTGTCTGAAAGTCTCATGAACTCAGGGATGAGTTTGGAACAGTGAGAGGAGCTGACAAATAAGATGAGCTCAGAGGTGAGTTCATATCAACAAGGACAACTGATAGAGAAGGAAGATGAGAAGAACATTATGATGATTGGAGGGATAAAGGTATTCCTACCATATAGCCCAGTTGAGGCCAGTGTGTGTTGCAGATGCAGCAACAACAGAAAGACAGCCAGTGGTGACTATCATGACGAAGGAGAAGATGTCAGAAGCTACCCAAGAAGAAGAAGAAATGGGACATACATTAGAACCTGACCCAGCTGAGGAACAAGAGCATTCAGCAGAAATGCTCGAAATTTTCAGTCAAGAGGGTGAACAGGGGATAACTACAGCACTGGAAGTTGTAGTAGAAGAAGAGCATGCAGATAAGATGCTCACTCCATGGGAGATGGAGCTAGAAATGTTGGAGGATTGGTTGAAAAACCCAGAACTAGTAGATGACTGCCATGAGTGGACAGTCATGAAGATTTTGGAAAAAGAGCATTCAGATAAATTGCTCAGAAATTTCAGTCAAGGAGATGAAAAGATGATGACTGTAGTGCTGAGGTATGCAGCATAAGGTGAATCAAAATTCCAGTCTGAGGAGCAACTGAAGGAAGTTGGAGATGCACCAGCAGGAGAACTGGCAGAAGCAAAGCTGTCAGAAGGGGAAGCTGAGAAGAGACTCAACGATAAGACTGCATAACTGAATTTTGCAGTAGAGTGGCAAGCTGAGGCCACAGAGGAAGAAAATATCATGGGGGATCTAGTTGATCTACCCATTGATAAGGATGAAGAAGTGCAGCCGAGGAGACTGCATAAAGAGAGCCAGCCACTAGATAAGCTAGACGAGGTAATTGAGGGAATCATAAGGCTGATGTCAAGGTCAGCAGCGGAAACTGCCAGTGAGGAGGAACTGTGCAGAGGAGAACCTGCCATAGCAGCAGGGCAACAGATGCAGCAGCAACAGCGAAGTAGTGGAGCA
>SNQJ01S0029068.1:43545-56048 GCA_010110895.2 Picea sitchensis | reverse complement strand
CCAGAGAACTGTTTGGGATCCAGGTGGGTTTCAACAGTGGTGCTTGAAACATCATGAGAAGGAGCTCATGATTTTTGCAGCTGAGGAGTATGATGCAGGAGCATCGCTCCAATGTCATCAAGTGTCAGCTAGTCAGTACATCAAGCGCGCATTCAATGGAAGGAGAGAGACGCAACCCTCTCGTTTTTCAAATTTTGAAAATGTATTAAATGTTTGTAAGGATGGTAGAGCCAAGTTGTGCCTTTGAGCATGTTGTAGTTAGAGTCTCCTTAATGGTTGACATGTTGATGGGAATCTAGATCCAATTCGGATTAGATGGCCCATTCAATGTAATTCATTGTAATTAATGAGAGTTGTTTAGGATGGAGGGAAGCGCTCGAGGAGCCCCCTTTTGTAAAAATATCCTTTATATATGTAGGCATTAAGTCTATAGAGTTGGTAGAGAGGAAGAGAGGAATAGAGAGAATAGGGAGAAGAGAAGAAGCCATGACTTTGTTACAGTCCGAGCTCACATTGTAAAGAGGCATTTAATATTAATACAATCACAACAGTTTTTCCTGCATGTTATTCTATGTATGTTGATGAATGCCTTTATGTGTTTATGATATGTTCTAGATTTATGTTAGATGTGCATTTGCAGGGATAGATAGATTTTTCTATCTGTGGGTTTACCGATTTTACATCTGGTTCTTTGTGTCTTCATGCAAGAGGTTGCATGATAGAACACTACGGGTTCTGTAAGCCAGTGCATAGTGTGCACTTCTTAATTCTACAGAATTTAGACAAACACATGCCAGGAGGGCACACGAGAGGAATTATTAGACCTAAAGAGAAGCCTCAAGGTTGTTGAACACCTTGGAGGTAAGACTGTTCAAAGGAAGGCACAGAGAAAACATAATCACTGAGGGTTCTGTGGAAGCTCTGTCATGAGGGCATTGAGCAAATGCACAGGATGCATTGAGGATAACTCTATTTTGAGTTTGGTGAGAAGACAGAGTCACTGAGGATTATTTAGAACTCTGCCAGGAGGGCATTGAGTTGGTGTAAATCTGCATAGAAGGAACTCTTTCAAGTTTTGAAATAAAAGAAGTGTCACAGAAATATATTCACATGGTTACTGAACACCCCATAGGCTTAGCAAAGCATGCTTGAGAAGGAAGTTTCCAGAGGGAACTTACATCCCTTCAAGGAGAGAAAGGGACAGTGACACTTTGAGGTTAGAGCCACAGATAAGCTCAGAAGAGATAGCACCATTTCCTACAAAGGTTCTGCAAGGGGTTGCAGAGTTCGAAGGAACCTTTGAGTTCAGAGAAATAAATCTCAGGAGGAGGAACGCCTCTTAGAATATAGGTGGGAGCCAAGGTTATAGGCTTCGCAGCAGAGACAAAGGTCGAGGCCTTTTGGAGCAAGAAATATTCCAAGGGAAAGGAAGAAGGCCATGCTCAAGATAAAGCACAACTATCGTTAGATTAGCTGGAGAGGCGAGATCTGGGTTGTTGAAGTCTACTTACAGATGCACGCAGGAAAGTGCACAAGGAAGAGACAGAGATCTAGGCCGTCATATCTAGTGCAAAGAACCGATAGTCATCGGATCCGGAGGAAGGCGCATGGAGTTTAACCTCTGGGAGGCCGCGCAGGAGAGCAGTTGAACCAGACGGTGGAGACACTTCGTGGAGAAGTGTGAAATCTTGTGGGTCGTTGGATCTCGCAGAGCAGTGAGGGGATTAAGGATGAGTATCTTCTGATACTCTAAAGCTCAGAAAGGATAGCGACCGTCAGATCCGGATCAACGACAGTCGTTGATCTCATACAAGAAATCGCAAATTTGAGGTTCGTGAGTTTAGAGGGCAGACCAAATTCTTGGTTTCGTGAAGTCCCAAGTTGCGAGGAGTAGGGAAGGAGATCCAGACCATTGAATCCAAGCCACGGGAGAACCGTTGGATCAGAACCTCTGCGTGGTATCGCGTATCAGGGACTGAAAGAATTCTTTTCGACTACAGAAGTGGTGAAGTGTTGAGCACCAAGGGCTCATGCAAACATGTGGCACATCCATTTGGTTGGGACCACATGGTTGACAAGTGGTGTAACAACAGATTCCCAGAGAAAGGTGGAAGCGAGTGACAGGTGGTGGACACTTTTCACCTTAGAAGGAGCCAACCCATCTTTGACCTTTCATGCTTCGAGGTTTTGTAAAGGAGGAGCATGAGGGTTCAACACTCCAACTCGTGAAGTAGCGAGTTGCGAGTAGTGCTAAAGGAGTCAATCTATCATTGATTTATCATGCTTCAGGATTTTGCAAAGGAGGAGCACGAGGTCTCAACACTCCAACTTGTGAAGTTGTGAGTTGCAAGGGGTGCTAGAGTTAGGCGCTAGCCAGTGGTGCTTGGAAGGAGCCATACCTGTATCGCATCTTGGGTATTGGAGGTTTGGAGTCGAGGGTCTTCGACTCATGAACTCGCAAGATCGCAAGTCACTAAAGGTGCTTGCGCTAAGGCTTGGTTGTGGTCGCATGGAGATATAAGGCTCACGCTTGGTTTTAAGTTGCACAGGGTGGGTTTTCATGAAGGACTCATGGATTCGTTGAAGGTTCCAGCAGGGAACCAAAGGAGCCGCTTCGGCTTGAGGAGAATTTAGAACGATCCTGAGAGGATCTCAGACAGAGGGTCGGGGGTCCGTGTCAGTTATCTTCTTTGATTGATGAATTAAACATGGCCTTTGACTTCAGTTTATACTTGTCACCCTAATGTCATACATTTCTTCTGTTTGTTGGACTGTGTAGAACCTTAGGCATCTTATTGCTTCTAGATTTTGTCTATATCATTTTCAATGCCTGTCACTGCATGTTTTGTGGCAGACATATATCTGAGATGATCATCAAATTTTGTTCAAACAGTATGCACTACTTTTGCAACATCATCCAGATTATTAGAAATACATTTTAAAGCTATGTTCTGCCAATGTTGCAGTTGTAAAGAATTATCAATATCATCTTCCGTTTCACAGACTACTCTATATTTTGTAAGACATTTAATCTAACCATCTTCAGACCATTTGACAAAATCTCTTAATGGAGGGAATATCCCTTCAATATAAGATGTTTATTCCTATGGAGTAGGATGCTCATGATGCTCATTTTCCCTGGGTAGCTTAAATTCAGAAGCCATCATGACTATATGGTTTGATGGCTTTCTTCCCACAACTTTAAACCTTTTACATTTAGTGTTGCCTTTCTCAATAATGACTTATTCATGAAGACAATCTAAATCCTCAATCTTTGAAGTAGAAGTCAAACTATTGCCAAAACAAATATTGGATCTAGATTTGTCTAGCTTTTGAATCTTTGTATTAGCTGGTGCAGACTTCTTGATTTCTGCTAAAACAAGAGTAGTATTTACCATCCATCTTCTGCTAAAACTGGACTTCCAATTCTTTCCAAGAGATTGTTGAAGGAGTAATAGCCTGATTATAATAATCAATGTGCATTACTATACTTTCTCCTTTCATACAACCATGCACTGCTACAGGATTGAGAGTAACTGTGACTTTGAAGATTACTTTGTAATGGAGAGCAAGGTGTTAACTCTTATGTTGCATGGCTCCTATCAAGGCATCAACAAATTGAATATGTCTAGAGTCTATGAGACATGGTAGAACTGAAGAATTTAATCCACGATGAGAGAAAGGAGTGATTCCTACTTGCACACATCCAGGGTGTAGGAATTTGTAACCAGAGAGGACATGTTTGTTCTGTCACTGACCACCAACCTACAAGCCTTGGCAATTTTTTGTTCTGTCACCAACATCAACATCTTCCCGATCTCCACCTCGTGACCATCAAAGTTCAGTGCAAACTCCATGGAGACTTGCTCATCGTAACCTTGAAAAGTGGTAAGGAATTCAAACCACCTGACATCTCTGAACCTTTGAGCCATCTGAGGATAAGCTTCGAGGAGTTCAGTACCCTCGAGTTCTAATCTGACTACTTGTCTGCTCCTCTTTGGCACCATCAAGACACAATTCTGTAACTAGCACTCTCGGGTTCCAAATTTGCCACCTACAATCTGTTAGTGTATTCTGTTCCTTTGAGCGAATATCTACGCCTAAATTCATCAAAATCAAATAGGTATAATATAACGATCATTGAGAATCGGGTGAATTAAAGTGAGTCATGCACAGGTACACATCAATTGGGTTATGAAATAGTTTGAATCGGTAAATGATTCCAGGATTTTGTGGATGCATGCAAACTCTCAATCCATGATTCGTGTCATCATAATGAAATCTGGATGGCAGGCACATATCAAGGCATGATTATTTTGGCTCTATGGGAATAACCTTATTCACGTAGCGCTATTTATGATTTAGCAAAAATTGAAAGTTTGAAATTCAAACAGGCATATAAGGTGACACCTCGTTTAAAACCATGTCTTTCAAAATCAAACTTAAATAAACTATCCAAAAACTGTAATGCAAACCATAAAACATTAAAAACAAAAATCGAAATCAACTGGAAACAAAAAATGAAGTGTGGGCAAGAAGGGTTTAGGATAAGGATTTCTCACTAAACCAAGACAAAATTAGAGACTAACAGTATGCATTGGTATGCAATGGTATTGGTATGAAATGATATGTAATGGTAAGTTATGATATGGTATGCAATGGTATGCAATGTTATTGGAAATTGTATTTATTATGCAATGGTATGCAAAGGTATTGACAATGGTATGCATTGGTATGCAATGGTATTTATTATGCATTGGTATGGAATGGTATTGGTATGAAATGGTATTGGAAATGCATTGGTATGCTATGGTATTGGCAATGGTATGAAATGGTATTGGAAATAGTATTTATTATGCATTGGTATGCAATGGTATTGGCCATTGCATGAAATGATATGCAATGGTATTGGTATTGGTATGCAATGGTATTGGAAATGGTATGCAATGTTATTGGAAATGGTATGAATTGGTAGGAAATGGTATTGGTATTGGTATGCAATGGTATTGGCAATGGTATGCATTGGTATGTAATGGTATTGGTATGCAATGGTATTAGTATGCAATGTTATTGGCAATTGTATTTAATATGCATTGGTATGCAATGGTATGCAATGTTATTGGAAATGGTATTTATTATGCATTGGTATGCAATGGTATGCAATGATATTGCCAATGGTATGGAATGGTATTGGAAATGGTATGCATTGGTATGCAATGGTATGAAATGGTGTTTATTATGCATTGGTATACAATGGTATTGGAAATGGTATGCAATGGTACTGTCAATTGTATGCGTTGGTATGCAATGGTATTGGTATTGGTATGTAATGGTATGCATTGGTATTGGTATGCAATGGTATTTATTATGCATTGGTATGCAATGGTATTGGTATGAAATAGTATGCAATGGTATTGGAAATGGTATGCAGTGGTATTTATTATGCATTGGTATGCAATGTTATGCAATGGAAGTGGTATGCAATGGTATGAAATGGTATGCATTGGTATGCAATGGTATTGGTATGAAATGGTATTCGTATGCAATGGTATGCAATGGTATGGTATGGTATGGTATGCAATGTTATTGGTATACAATTGATCCAGGTGGATATCAATGGCCACCCACCTTTTCGAACTGGCTCAAAACAATTTTCTGGCAATTTTGGTAATTTGCTATTTTTAGCAGTTTTTCGGGTCCTCAAACTTCCAAAGCTGCTTTGAGGCCCTAAACGACGTTTTTGGGAAAATGGAGAGAAACATGGAAGGCCCCCAAAATGATTATCCTCCATGATACCTTTCCAATGGGCTATCATGCGCCTAAAATAGAGATCGTATGTAAAAGTTGCGACCCTGAGAAGTTGATGTACTAACTTACCCAAATGGGGCCCACATGACTTTTGATGATTCATCTCCTAGGGTTAGATTTTTTGATGTATAGGGTTTTTGGAATTCCTGTTTATTGTAAAAAGGCCTTTAGAGCCTCATTGTAATCATCTTCTTGTGAATGAGCACAACCATCACATCCCTTCTCAGAGATAAGCCTCCACCATTCCAGCAAGCTTGTTTTCTGCTGCATTTTACAGTTTCAGCTTATTTCCTTATTGAATAGAAAACTGGTTTTACTGTATCTCTGTTATTTTGTATTAAAAACCTATTAATAATTTGTATTCATTTCGTTCCACTCATAAAATCTAGATCAGTGGTATCATAGTGGTCTTCTCCTTGTCGTCTTAATGCATGTCCCCAACGAGGTCAGAGTACAAAGAGTTGGGTCTCGAGCTTGTTTCTCTTGAGGAAAAAATCTCTCGCATGACCAAGTGACCTCTCATGGCGGGATAAAATAAAGATGATGGGACAAGAGATCCTTTCAAAATGTTTCTTGAGGAAGCCCTCACGCAATAGAGGAATGCAATGATGGATAGTTTCATGCAAATCCTTCGACGGCTACCAAGAGGAGACACATCTTCTTTGAGTGGAGGCAGCGCCCCCTTCAAGGTACAAATAAACTTCGATATTCCTATATTTGAAGGTCAGATAGAAGAAGATGTTGTAGACAAGTGGTTGAATCTACTAGAAGGGTATTTTTCTGTCCATAACTTTTCAAATAGAGAAAAGATTACTTTTGCGCTCCTCAAAGCCGTTGCCCATGTCAAAGATTGGTGGGAAATTTTCTGTGAGCAAAATGAAACAGAGGAACAGTCATAATTTACAGTTACAACCACCTAGGAATCCTTCAGGGATGCTATTAAGGAACAATTCTACCCTGTCGGAAGTTATGACGACTTGTATACTAAATGGACCACACTACGGTAAGAAAGAGACCAAGTTGTGCCAGATTTCACAAATATCTTCCATACCTTGCGCACCAATTTGGGTATCAAAGATTCACAACGAAATATGGTGCTCAAGTATCACGGTTATCTTCATAGATACATCCATACCGAAATGGAATTTCTGGACAACTCATCCTTGGGCGCGGCCTATCGATATGTGGTCAAAATCGAGCAGAAGATCAAACAAAAGACGTGACAATTTGGGCCTGGGAACCCCTTATAACAAAAGCCAGGAAAGGATGGCCCCAACCCACAAAACAAATGACAGAGAAAATATGGTCAGTATCAGGACAACCAATCCAATAAGTAAGCAAAGAAGGACACCAGAAATACAAAGAAAGACACCAGGAAGTGGTGCAACTTCCATAAGAGCCCTTGGCATAACACTATTGATTGTCGCTCAAAGAATTCGTTGGTGGCCGAAGTGAAAGCCTCTGAATCAAATGATGGTTCTGACTCTGAGTCAGAATCAGAAAGGGGAAGATAGATCATTGACGTGAAACCTAGTGCCACCGTTGCTACACCAAGCTCCAGCCTAGTGAACTGGACGAGCCAGAAGAAGGAGAGTGCCTCTTCCATTCACATATATGGGTAAAAGGAACCCTGCTGCACTTCATCGTTGATAGCGGTAGCCAGAAGAACCTCATATCAGTAGAGGTCATCAAGTGGCTATCCCTACCAACAATGTTGCACCTACAACCCTACACCATTGGATGGCTTCACCAAGGAAGCGATCTTCACGTCAGCCAACAAAGTCGATTGTCATACGACATCAAGCCCTTCAAAGAAGAGGTATTGTGTGATGTTTCTCCTCTCGAAGTTTGTGATGTTCTTTTGGGCCAACCTTATTTATGGAAATGTCATGTTGTATATGA
The DNA here is from genome assembly GCA_010110895.2 of Picea sitchensis. NCBI lineage: Eukaryota > Viridiplantae > Streptophyta > Pinopsida > Pinales > Pinaceae > Picea > Picea sitchensis. Next base: position 48,338 of record SNQJ01S0029068.1, on the reverse strand, counting down.
GTCTAGACCTCGTAGTGTTATTATTACTTTGAATAGGAAATTGTACAGGATACCCGAGGCAGTCCCACCTAGTGCTATTTCCTTGATATTTGCTAAGAAATGTAGGAAGGTCATCTCTTATATGGGGAAGTTTGTATTCTTCATGAATCACTCTCAAAATGAGTGAAATATCACAACCACATCTAGCGGCTCTACGACCGACCTCTCTACATAGCAGAAGTAAGTTGATAAGTTCATGGAAGAATACTCAGATATCTTCTCCTCACCTATCGGGGTACCTTTGCACTTCCATATCAAGCACCCTGTCGATATGACCCCTGATGAATCGTTTCCCAATGGGCCAGTCTATCGTCACTCTCTATTAGAGAATGAGGAGATCAAGCGACAGATCTAAGAATTTCTCCACAAGGGGCACATACATCCCAACTCATCACCTTGCGGGAGTTGAATCGTGCTGGTATAGAAGAAATATGGAACCTGGCGACTCTGCATTAATTACCAGGCTCTGAATAAAATCACAGTCAGAAATCGATACCAAATTCCCCAAATCGAAGACCTCCTTGATCAACTCATGAGGGCGAAATACTTCAGTAAGATTGATCTGAAGTCTGGCTACCACAAGGTCCCGATAGATCAAACAGATGTATGGAAGACTGCCTTCAAGTCAAAGGAAGGCCTTTTTCAATGGTTGGTCATGCCCTTTGGTTTTACAAATGCTACAACCACTTTCATGAGGATGATGGATGATATCCTGTGACCATTCACCAACACTTTTGTATTGATGTATGTGAATGGCATTCTCATTTATAGCAATATTTGGGCCAAACATTTGCAGCATATTCAATAGGTTCTACACACCCTGTGGCAGCACAAGCTATATGCCAACTTTGAAAAATGATCCTTTAGCATGGATAGGGTCCATTACCTAGGCTACATCATTTATCATCATGGCGTACATGTGGATCTAGACAAGATCCAATTCATCCGTGACTGGCCAACCCCAAACACACTCACTGAGCTTAAGATCTTCTTGGGCATTGCCAATTTCTACCGTAGGTTCGTGATGGGATTCTCCCATATTGCATGGGCCCTCAACCAAATAACCAAGGGTGGTGGTAAGAAAGAATTTGTGTGGGGTCAGTCCCAACAACAAGAATTCAATGATTTGACGTAGCGCTTGTGCTCAAACCCAATACTTTCACTACCATACCTACAAGAGCCCTTTGATATTGAGACATATGCTTCAAACTATGTTGTGGGAATCATTCTCACTCAGGATGACCACCCCGTGGCCTATCATAGTGAGACACTATCAGATGTTGTTTGTAAGTACCCTACTTATGACAAAGAAATGTACTCCATTGTGCAAGACTGTTGCCAGTGGAGACATTACATTCTTGGGAAGGAGACAGTCATCCACACTGATCATAAGACACTACAATTCATGAAGACACAAGGAAAATTGTAGAATGACCACCATCAAAAGTGGTCCACATACTTGCATCAATTCCATATCAACATCAAGTATAAAACATGAAGCACCAACTGTGTCGTTGATTTCCTCAGTAGACTTCCAGTTGCAGTACTCACCATGATTCTAGACTCTTGTGACCATGAGACCTCTGGATGGCCCCAACTCTATGAGACAAACCTGAACATCGCCACCACCTACCAAATGTTGGGTGCAAACTCAATTGTTGATAATTTCCATCTTCAGGATGGGTTGTTGTGTCGTTTGGGCCATATATGTGTTCCATCAAGAGAGGGAGAAAATTTGATCAGGGAATCCCACTACAGTTGAGTGGCAGGACACTTCAGCATCGAAAAGACAGTGGCGATGCTATAGAAATATTTCTACTGGTCGAAACTTCGACAGGAGGTAAGCAAGTATATCAGGTTCTGCACTGTTTGTGCTATTGCCAAACCAACCACTAAGAAATAGGGCCTATACACCCCTCTTCCTACTCTTGACAGTCCATGGGAATCCATCTCAATGGACTACATGTCAGGCCTCCCGTCCACCAAGTAGGGAAATGACTTTGTTTTTGTGGTTGTTGATCACTTTTCTAATATGTCGATTATGCTTGCCTGCAAGAAGAGCATCAAAACAGAGGCCACTGCCAATCTCTTCTTTGAACGATTCTAGGTACATTTTGGAATCCCATAAACCTTTGTCTCAGATTGGGATAGACGATTTCTCATCACATTCTGGTCAAGCCTCTAGTCATTGTTGGATACCAAGCTCACCAAATCCACGACCTTCCACCCCTAGACAGATGGCCAAATAGAGGTCGTAAATCGAATGATTGTGCATATCCTTTGCATGTATAATTCCAAGAACCCTCGTACATGGGATGAGAGCCTTCCCTATGTTTAGCATAGCTACAAGCAAGCCCTACATATCTCAACCGACCACAGCCCCTTTCAGGTGGGGTTGGGATTCCAACCATTGGGTCCCATGGATGTTGCACTTCCCCTTGCGGTCACCTCGACCGAAACATCTCCGGCTCCAACTGAAGCTGATAGAGCAACCTAGTTCATTGAGCAGATCCAACACATCCGCCAACAGGTTCAAGATATCCTACAAAAATCCAATGACAAGTACAAGCAGCACCATGATCAACATCGGGTGCCACATAAGTTTTAGGTGGGCGACAAAGTTTGGTTGCACTTGTAGAAAGAACACCTTACAAGACCCCATCAGAAGCTTCTCCCACTCCTTTATGGGTCATACACAATCACCAAGGCCATGGGGGATAATTCTTTTGAGCTCAACATTCCTCCTTTCCTTGGCATGCACCCAATGTTCAATGTGGATCTCCTTCGCCCTTATTTCCCACCATTATTGGACACCTCGGAAGTAGCAGAACAACTGACACAAACATAGATCAACCCTGAATGAATACAACAGACATCTAGTGATTATATTGTGGACACACAGATCAAGGGAACTCGACAACAAATGATCTAGCTTTATCGAGTCGTCAAAGCAGGGCGGCTCCTGCACCAAGGCAAGTGGCTCACCCGGGGCCAAATTCAGCAAAAATTTCCTCATCTGATAGGGGAACTCAATGAAATGGATACCATTGCTTCCTAAGGAGGGAGGATTTATCCAAGTGGATATCAGTGGCCACCGACCTTTTCCAACTGGCTCAAAAAAAAATTCTGACAATTTTGATAATTTACTATTTTTAGTAGTTTTCGGGTCTTGAAACTTTTGAAGTTGTTTTGAGGCCCTAAACGACGTTTTTTGGAAAAATGGAGAGAAACATGTAAGTTTGTTCCATGTTACCCCAAAATGAATCTCCTCGACGATACCTTTCCAACGAGCTATCATGCACCTAAAATGGAGATTGTATGCAAAAGTTACGACCCCAGGAAGTTGATGTACTAACTTACCCAAACGAGGCCCACATGAATTTTGACGCTTCATCTCCTAGGGTTAGGTTTTTGGATGTCTAGGATTTTTGGCATTCCTGTTTATTATAAAACGAACTTCAAAGCCTCATTGTAATCATCTTTTTGCGAATGAGTGCAACCATCACATCTCTTCTCAGAGATAAGCCACCACCATTCCAACAAACTTGTTTTCTGTTGCATTTTACAGTTTTAGCTTATTTCCTTATTGAATAGAAAATCAGTTTTACAGTATCTCTGTTATTTTTTGTTAAGAACATGTTAATAATATGTAGTCATTTCGTTATGCTCATAAAATCCGGATCAACAATGGTATGCATTGGTATGCAATGGTATTGGAAATGGTATCTATTATGCATTGGTATGCAATGGTATGGAATGATATGCATTGGTTTGAAATTGTATTGGTATGCAACGGTATTAGTATGCAATTGTATTGGAAATGGTATTTATCATGCATTGGTATTTATTATGCATTGGTATGCAATGGTATTAGCAATGATATGCATTGGTATGAAATGGTATTGGTATTGGTATGCAATGGTATTTATTATGCATTGGTATGCAATGGTATTGGAAATGGTATGCAATGGTATTGGAAATGGTATGCATTGCTATGCAATGGTATTGACAATGGTATTTATTATGCAATGGTATGCAATGGTATTGGAAATGGTATGCATTGCTATGCAATGGTATTGACAATGGTATTTATTATGCAATGGTATTGGAAATGGTATGCATTGGTATGCAATGGTATTGGAAATGGTATGCATTGGTATGCAATGGTATTGACAATGATATGCAATGGTATTGGCAATGGTACTGGTATGCAATGGTGTTGACAACGATATTTATTATGCATTGGTATGCAATGATATTGGAAATGGCATGCATTGGTATGCAATGACATTAATATGCATTGTTATTGGTATGCAATGGTATTGACAATGTTATTTATTATGCATTGGTATGCAATGATATTGGTATACAATGGTATGCAATGTTATGGGTATGCAAAGGTATGCAATGGTATGCAATAGTACTGGTATGCAATGGTATTGTTATGCAATGGTTGGCAATGGTATTTATTATGCATTGGTATGCAACGGTATTGGAAATGGTATGATTTGGTATGCAATGGTATTTGTGTTGGTATGCAATGGGGTATGCAATGGTATTTATTATGAATTGGTATGAAATGGTATTGTCAATGGTATTGGCAATGGTATGCAATGGTATGCATTGGTATGCAATGGTATTGGCAATGCATTGGTATGCAATGATATTTATTATGCATTGGTATGGAATGGTATGCAATGGTATGCAATGGTATTGACAATAGTATTTATTATGCATTGGTATGCAATGGTATT
>SNQJ01S0029068.1:0-10593 GCA_010110895.2 Picea sitchensis | reverse complement strand
CCTTCACTGCATACCTCAGATGTGTTTTCTGAAACAGATGTAGAAGGCACTTCCTTCAATCCTTCTTTTCCTTTGTTGTTCTTTGAATATTTCACTTGAACCGTGCTCTTTTGTTCCATGTACTCTTCATACAACACCTTCACCATCTCGGCCATGGCAAACACCGAATCTCTGAACTCCTTATCATTTTGAGAAAGTCCTCCTGTAGATGCCATTTTCTTCCTTGAGATGAGCTCTTCCGTGGCTAACATGCAAAACTCAAATCCAAACTTCAACCTGCTCTGATACCACTTGATCCGTCGGATCTTTTAATGACTTATGGTTGAGTTTTAATTTTTTTATGCATTAATTAACCATTTGAGAAACTTAGTGAAAGAACGAGGAAAGAAGAGGAATTATGACAGCCATATATACATTTGCAGATCTGAAATGAAAGAATAAACAACAAACCATAACACGCAGATTGATAATAGAGTTCGGCACAACTTTGCCTATGTCTCCGGGACTTTTCTTTGTGGGGGGGGCTTCTTTATTTCTGTTCGAAAGCTCAAAAGTACATCGCTGCAATTCCAAATGGCTACAAGACTGATCTGGTCATGTTCGTCCAGATCTCTAGAACCATGCAAAGAAAACGGCACGCAAAACGGACGTCCGGAGCTCCTAGAAATGATCCAACAGCATCTCCTCCTCAAAAGCTTCTTTGCCTCAAAATGGCTTTGGCTTGGCTTCTCTTCAGCATAATTCTTCTCTGAATGCCCTCAAAAGCTGTGCCCTTGGCCTCAAACAGGCCTTGGTTATATAGTTGGGAAGGTAGTTTCTCATCTCCAACTTCCTCCAAGAAGTTAGGCTCCAAAACTACCCAATAACTCCCAAAAATGGATTAATTACATTAAAAATGGGTTAAACAATAATTAAAACCCAAAAATCAGTTAAAAAACCCACTTTAACTATAATATATGGTTGAAATTGGGCATAAGCCCCCGAGCTCTGGGCGCGCGCACCTTCTGCGTGGTCATATGGCTTCATATGGCCTAGCGCTAGCCCAAAGGGCTAAGCGCTGGCCCTTTTCCATTGACGCTAAACTCCTGGTCACGTTGGCATAACCATATAACCGTTCGTTATAACCGTAACATAATTGTTTAACCACGCGCCATATCTCCGTTTACATGGTCACATGTTACATCAAATATAAAACCGCGGGTTTAAACTTATGTTAACACACAACCAAATGCGCGCTCCGTGTTATATATACTGGTCATATATAACAACAATACCACCAAGGGTTGGGGCTAGGCCCCGACCCTTTTCCCGCCGACAAAACCTTTCAATCAACATAAATAAATATTACGCCAATTGTTTTACAAGGACCACAATGTGGCCTATTGGCCCGACGGACTTTACAAAAGCACTGCCAAAGGGGGAGGTCACCGGTTCGAATCCGGTCGACGACACAAAATTTTGATAATCAAACCATTAAACCAATACTAGGGTGCCACGTGTCAGCCTGTGATTGGGCCACGTGGCACCCAATCACTTGCTAAATAAACGCCACGTGTCAGCAAACGATTCGCTAAGAACCTGCCAATAGATGACTTCCATGTCATGCCACGTCACCTTGCCATACCAGCCCTGTCATCTGTGCCACGTCATCGTACAGTCACCACGTCAGATGCTGACGTCATCCGTGCCACGTGTCACCCTTCCAGTGGTGACACGTGTCACCTTGGGATTGGCCCAACTGTACGCCCAAAAGTCCAAATCTTCCTGCCATGTGTCAGTACCCAAGGCTGCCACGTGTCTCTGTATGGACCTACCAAGTGTCATTGTACGGACCTGCCACATCAACGTATGGACATGCCACGTCAGTGTCCGTACGGACTGCACAGTCAACAAATTGTTTTTTTCCCTGTTTGACTTTTCGGACAGAATGCGATATCTTCTCCATACGAACTCTGTTTGAAAAAGTAAATATACCACCGGAATTAGGAAGACGAGACGGACGCAATGGTATAGGTTTCGTCAGATTCTGAGCACTTTCATTTTTGAGCATTTTTCAAGCCCTGTCAGGCTTCTGGATCCGATTTCGGATCAGCAGGGGAAGTTTGGCTTCAAATGAGGAGAAGAGTTGTAGAAGTTTGGGGCAAACTTGAATGACATTGGCTGACTCCATAACCCAATGGACTAGGCACAACACAAAAGTTGTGGATGCCTGCAGAGCAGGAAGATTTGCAGGGTCAGGATTGCACAGATAAGAATAAATGATAAAGGCACGTTGGTGTGCAAGTTATTGATATCCCACAGGGAAAACATCATCCCTAGAAGGATCCAATGGTAGTCTCTAATTTTGTCTTGGTTTAGTGAGAAATCCTTATCCTAAACCCTTCTTGCCCACACTTCATTTTCTGTTTCTAGTTGATTTCAATTTTTGTTTTTAATGTTTTATGGTTTGCATTACAATTTTTGGATAGTTTATTTAAGTTTGATTTTGAAAGACGTGGTTTTAAACGAGGTGTCACCTTATATGCCTGTTTGAATTTCAAACTTTCAAATTTTGCTAAGTCATAAATAGCGCTACGAGAATAAGGCTATTCCCATAGCACCAAAATAATCATGCCTTGATATGCGTCTGCCATCTAGATTTCATTATGATGACACAAATTGTGGATTGAGAGTTTGCATGCATCCACAAAATCCTAGAATCATTTACCGATTCAAACTGTTTCATAACCCAATTGTTGTGTACCTGTGCAAGACTCACTTTAATTCACCTGATTATCAATGATCATTATATTATACATGTTTGATTTTGCTGAATTTAGGCTCATATATTCGCTCAAAGGAACATAATACACTAACAAATTACAGGTGGCAAATTTGGAACCCGAGGGCTCTAGTTACATAATTGTGTCTTGATGGCACCAATGAGGAGCATACAGGTAGTCAGATTAGAACTTGAGGGTGCTGAACTCCTCGAAGCTTATCCTTAGATGGCTCAAAGGTTCAGAGATGCCGGGTGGTTTGAATTCCTTACCACTTTTCAAGGTTACGATGAGCAATTCTCCATGGAGTTTGCACTGAACTTTGATGGCCACGAGGTGGAGATCGGGAAGATGCTGATGTTGGTGACAAAACAAACAATTGCCAAGGCTTGCAGGTTGGTGGTCGGCGACAGAACAAACATGTCCTCTCTGGTTACAAATTCCTACACCCTAGATGTGTGCAAGTAGGAATCACTCCTCGCTCTCGTCGTGGATTAAATGCTTTAGTTCTAGCATGCCTCACAGACTCTAGACATATTCAATTTGTTGATGCCTTGATAGGAGCCATGCAACATAAGAGTTAACACATTGCTATCCATTACAAAGTAATCTTCAAAGTTACAATTACTCTCAATCATGCGGTAGTGAATGGTTGTATGAAAGGAGAAAGTGTAGTAATGCACACTGATTATTATAATTAGGCTATTACTCCTTCAACAATCTCTTGGAAAGAATTGGAAGTCCAATTTTAGCAGAATATGGACGGTAAACACTACTCTTGTTTTAGCATAAATCAAGAAGTCTGCACCAGCTAATACAAAGATTCAAAAGATATACAAATCTAGATCCAATATCTATTTTGGTAATAGTTTTCCTTGTACTTCAAAGATTGAGGATTTAGATTGTCTTCATGAAGAAGTCATTATTGAGAAAGGCAACACTAAATGTAAAAGGTTTAAAGTTGTGGGAAGAAAGCCATCAAACAATATAGTCATGATGGCTTCTGAATTTAAGCTACCCAGGGAAAACGAGCATCATGAGCATCCTACTCCATAGAAAGAAACATCTTATATTGAAGGTAGATTCCCTCCATTAAGAGATTTTGTCAAATGGTCTGAAGATGGTCAGATTAAATGTCTTGCAAAATATAGAGTAGCCTGTAAAACAGAAGATGATATTGATAATTCTTTACAGCTGCAATATTGGCAGAACGTAGCTTTTAAATGTCTTTCTAATAATCTGGATGATGTTGCAAAAGTAGTGCATACTGTCTGAACAAAATGTGATGATCATCTCAGATACATGTCTGCCACAGAACATGCACTGACAGATATTGAAAATTATATAAACAAAATCTAGAAGCAATAAGATGCCTAAGGTTCTACACAGTCCAACAAATAGAAGAAATGTCTGACATTAGGGTGACAAGTATAGAATGAATTCAAAGTCCATGTTTAATCCATCAATCGAAGAATAAAACGTCATAGTTATAGAAGATGACTCTGAAAATACTGAAGCAGGTACCAGGAAAAGGGCAAAGAGAACTTCATTGCTTAAGAAACCAGTAAACAAAGGTAAGCAAATGTTTTCATCATCTATAGGACCTGTAACGAGAGCTACAACCATATCATTAAAGTTGAAGCAGTGTTTTTTGATGACAAAGGCTATTATTTTACAGAACCAGAAAAGCTACAGGAAATACTTTGTTTTTTACCTCTTACAGTCTCTTTATTCAAGAGAGGTTGCAGAACAGATGGAGATGAATTTGATGAAACGAAAAGAGGTTTTTGTTGGGAACATGCCCCTTCACAAAAAAATCTCTCAGGTTTTACACAACAATCACATTTTAAGAGATTCGAATTGATCTTTGAGGGCTAATTTTCTAATAAAGCTACATGAAATACTTTGTTATTTTTACATGTTTTAGTTTTTTTCTTCAAGAGAGGTTGCATAACAGATGGAGATGAATTTGATGAAAACAAAAGAGGGTTTTGTTGGGAGCATTCCCCTTCACAAAAACCTCTCTCATCTTTTACACAACAATCACATTTTAATATATTCAAATTGATCTTTGAGGGCTAATTTTTTGATAAAGCTACATGAAATACTCTGTTATTTTTACCTGTTTTAGTATTTTTCTTCAAGAGAGGCTGCAGAACAGCTGGAGATGAATTTGATGAAACCAAATGATTTTTTTGTTGGGAACATGCCCTTTCACAAAACCCTCTCTCAGGTTTTACACAACTATCACCATTTAAGAGATACAAAGAGATTGTTGGACCCTATTTTTCAGGAATTTGCCAGATTTGTTTTCCTGAAAAATCTCATGGACAATAGTTGACAAGCCACCTCATCAATTCGAATTGGAGATCATATTGGATCTTCTCCTTGATTATTTGAAACAAGAAACTAAATATATATGAGGAGGTTTTCAGATCCATTTCTTTTGGATCTTGATAATTATGTATTGTTTCTATATAAACTCTGTAGAATGAGAAGTAAGGGGTCGAAAAATTGACGATCCAGGCGACCTTTTTGTGAAGCTCATTGTAAAAGGCATTTATGTTCAACTTGAAACTTAATATCAAAGGAACATGGATGGTTAGAACCTCTTTTTATACTCTGTTATTTCGTTATTCATGCTTGAATTCATTATTCAGATTGCAATTCTTTTTTATTCTTGACTGTTAATTTATACAGTGAAAATTTTGTTGTAGAGATAATTTTTCAAGTTTTGATATCAAGATGATAGTCTTGTTTCTTTATGACATTTTGAGACGCGATTTCATGTGAAGTTGACAAATTGAACACTTCATCTTCCTTTTTCTTATATTAGTTTAATCCATCTATGTGTCTACCTATTATTCAACCAATGGGATATGATATGTTTTGATCTTGATTTTCATCTCATGTTGTAACCTTGAGCCAGTTTTCAACCACCCTACAAAAAACCAAATCATAAAACCTTACAATTACTTTGCAATAAACGAATGATGCCCTAGCTTGCCCTCTCACAGCCAAGTGCAACTTTAGGGACTAACACATACCATTGCCAATACCATTGCATACTAATGTATAATAAATACCATTGCATACCATTTCATACCAATACCAATACCATTGCATACCAACTCATACCATTCCATGCCAATACCATTGCATACCAATGCATAATAAATACCATGTCATTGCCTTGCCTTGTCATACCATTTCCAATACCATTTCATAACATTGCATACCAATACAATTGCATGCCAATGCATAATAAATACCATTTCCAATACCATTGCATAGCAATGCATAATAAATACCATTGCCTTGCCTTGTACCATTGCATACCAACGTATACCAATGCCAATACCATTACATACAAATGCATGATAAATACCGTGCCATGCATTGCCTTGTCATACCATTGCATATCAATGCATAATAAATACCATTGACAATACCATTGCATACCATTGCACACCATTTCATACTAATACCATTGCATACCAATTCATAATAAATACCATTTCATACCAATACCATTTCATACCAATACCAATGCATACCATTCTCAATTTCGTTGCATACCATTGCATAATAAATACCATTGTCAATACCATTGCATACCATTGTAAATACCAATGCATAATAAATACCATTTCCAATACCATTTCATACCAATACCAATACCATTGGATACCAATGCATACCATTGGAAATACCATTGCATACCAATGCATAATAAATACCATTTCCAATACCATTGCATACCAATGCATAATAAATATTGTTGCCAATACCATTGCATACCAAGGCATATCATTGCATACGATACAATACCATTTCATACCATTGCATACCATACCATACCAATGCATACCATTTCATACCAATACCATTGCATACCATACCATACTATACCATACCAATGCATACCATTTCATACCATTGCATACCATTGCCAATTCATACCATACCATACCATACCAATTCATACCATAACATACAATGCATAGCATACCATATCATACCATTGCATACCATACCATACCATACCATTTCCAATGCATAACATACAATGATAATGAGTTTACTTACTAATTTCTACTTGAACACCATTAGATTGTTGTTTTCTCCATCAATAATATCGGATGCTCGTTCTTCATCCTAGAAGCATGGACCAGCTTCAAAATCCTTACCAAGGAATTCACATATGAAGAAAAATGATTCATTCAATACATGCCCTTCAGCCATGCAACTCTCTGGATGTGCCTTTTGTTTAACATATCTTTTTACATTTTCCATATACCTCTCAAAGAAAAACATCCACCTCATTGACATGACACCCGTCAATTCAATTTCATCAACTAGGTGTATAAGTAAATGGAATTTTAGGTCCATGAAACTTGTAGGGAGCTCAGACAGGACACAACACTCATTCCTGCATTGGAAATGCTCCATTGTTTCTATCCTTCTTCCTAATTGACTAACATAACTAATTACCAACATAATTCCCAACTCTATCCATCACTCATGCTTGGAAAAGGGGTTGAGGTATAGAGAAAGGGAAAGTAAGTTAGGACATGTCAAATTTACAACCCAAATAGACCCACATGCATCAATCAACTCCACCATTATACAACTCTTAATCATTTGCAAAGGAGGATTGAAGGTGAAGTGAGGACGTTGACACTAGTGTATTAACTTGCTATCCCATTGGTGTTACATGATAAGACATGTTCATATGAAGTGTGCTCAATATAGAATTCTTGCATGTCATGTGGGAGATAGGATGATATTCCCCCATTTGAATTAAAAAACCCCTTTTGTAACCTAGCCCCTTTTACTATCATCACACTTGGCATCCAATTACAAGTACATCTCATTTGTTTTGTTTAAACACATCAATGCTCTACGAATGGAACTAACTCAAAAAATTAGTTACATGGTGACTATGAAACTCATAAAGAATTTTAACTTAGGTGTAATTTGCACCCCATTTAACACCCCAACATGATTACATTTTTGGACAATAGTCAGTGCTAAATCTAGTGCTAATGGTGCCCAATTTAGCGTCGACTATTCAAAATTGCAAGAGATTTAAATGAAATAAATTGGGATTTTATTTACAACTTTATAACTTTTACTTGACTTCTTACATCATAGGAAATGTTTTCATTGGCCAACACTTAAATGCATCATGTCCACTCCAAAAGGAGGATTATCCCATCATTACTTAGGTTTTATACCATCACTCCAATCTATGAGGACCGCCTTATCATTTTCTAGGTTTTATAGCATCACTCCAATCTAGGAGGACCACCTTATCATCATCTATGGTGTTATAACATCACTCCAATACAGGAGGACCACCATGTAGTTATCTATGTGTTATAACATCACGCCAATCCGAAGGACCACCTACCGTCATATCCACTATAGAGGACCATGGTGTTATAACATCACTCCATCCAGAGGACCACCATATCATTCTCTAGGTGTTATAACACCACTCCAATCCAGGAGGACCACATATATTCAACTTCAGTCCGGAGGACCATGGTGTCATAACATCACTCCATCTAAAGGATCACCATATCATCATCTGGGTTCTATAACATCACTCTAATCCAGGATGACCATCCTATGGCTACTCAATTGGCCTCATCACATGCACATTAGCCATCCTACTCTATGGTGTTATAAAATCACTCCATCCGGAGGACCACCATATGATCATCTAGAGTGAGCCATCCTACTGAATTTGTGGTATGTGTACACCCATACCATATTGGACATGTCTTGCAAAGTGAGGGGTATCTAATCCCTTAGGGAAGAACTCTGAGTCGTAGCTCAAGTCATGGTCTAACCTTTAACAATGTGAGAGTGTCTCAAGCAAACTCACATTAGTATGTTTATATGTCCACAATAAGGATCTCTCCATAATTTTGTCGACTCACCCAATCTCAAGAGTCACTTGGTTGTTAGAGGTGAAAATTTTCAATAACTATCGAGCCAGTTAGAGGTGAAAAATATTTACAAATGACTTCAATTGTTGTAACTCTAAATAAGAAACCTGTGTAGCTAGCTAAAATTATTTCAAACTAGGTTTATCAATAAGTGAAACATCATGTGGGGATGCTAATTGATCATCAACAACTTGGATCTCATTGAACTTATCTACTTTATCCAAATGGTTGGAGAGAACATGAGCTTCATTTTTCGTCTATAAAATCATCTCCTACAACTCTTTCATTCTTGACCCCATTTCTAAATAACCCCCATCTAATCTTGAACTTTTTTTAATATCATCTAGCTCTCCTTCATATCTCTCTATAATTGTGCTTGTGCATTACGACCTTTAGTAATGATGGAAACTATCGTATCCATAATCCTTTACAGCTATTAATCATCATGGTTAGGCTCAGTATCTAAATATACCTACATAAAGTGACTTTGAAAAAACATAGGGACTCAAGTGACTTTAATAAAATAAAACAAGGAAGTGAGCAGGAAAAGACAAGTGAATAATAAAAAGGTAAAATGAGGTGTTTCTCCTCATTCTTGCATTAGCTCATTTGAGAAAAATATTTTGGAGAGCTCTTGAGAAGAGAGACTAGGGTTTTTGGAAACCCTTCTTTGTTTATTGATTTCGGTGTTGCAACCATACACCCTAGCTAGTCTTGGGAGGAGATCACTCATATATTTTCAGAGAACTTCATTGCTACATAGTTTTATCTTCTTATAGTTGAGTTTCTTTAGTTGGTGGTCGATTTTATTTTTTTGGCGGCTGGGATTTCCATTGAGGGATGACTTACCTCTTGGCTAGGTTGAACTGATTTTGAAGAGGTTGAGTTTTTTCATTGTGGGCCGAGTTGTGAGATGAGGAAGTGATTTCCTATTTGTTGGACAAGTTCTAGCATAGAGGGGTCAAGTTTTCCCATTTGCAGACTAAGTTTTCTCATTGAAAAATGAGTTAATCTCTATTGGTGGTAGCACTATGTTTGGGAGGCGTATCTCAGTTGTAAGGGAGACTTTCATCTACAAGAAGGATCGATTTCACTATTGTAGTAATCCATACTCCATGCGGGTCTATTTATATCAAATTGGGTCGAATATCTTGCTTCTCAATTGTTGTTCTTCCATCTATTTGATTGCTACATCAAATATACATTCTCAGGTTGTTTATTTCCCTTTAATTGTTGTACACTCACCTATATTAAAAAAACTATTCTTTATTGAACAAGTTAGAGTTAGTTTCATTTTTTTATGTTGTAAAACATAGAAACATTATGAGTTATACCATTGATGTATCAGTTCAGGGACAAGAAATAAATAAGAAAGCATATTCATTTTATATAATTGATGTTTGATTTTATCCATGCTTTCCTAGTATGGTTGTTTACTGTTATAATCCAAATACTCCCCAAAGGGATTCAAACTGTTTGTGAAAAACATTATATCAACAATGCTCATAAATCTCTGCAGTATGCAAACTGTTTGACGAAATGTCCACAACAAAGTAAGGGAAATTTTCAAAAAGATTATCATGGGCATATTATAGATACTCTGGAGAATATTGAATCTATCAACCCTATGGAGGTTTCCATTTGAACATGGAAAAGGTCAAGAGCAACTAGCCATAGATAAAATCAGTGTGCATGGTGTGGGATTCTACACATGCAATCATCTATTAATACATTGGGAAGGTGCACCAGTTTAGGCATACACCTTGGATAAATAATTGTATAATTGATAGAGGGAACAATCACCTTTGGTATAATTCCACATAAAGTGATAGGTTATGATATGGAAAGTGACCCAAAATCTCTCATCCCTAATC
>SNQJ01S0029067.1:77545-105478 GCA_010110895.2 Picea sitchensis | reverse complement strand
GAGCTGGGAAGCTAGGTATACTATATGGAGTGTGTGTGGCCCCTTTGCGGCTCGGGGGACTAAGGGGGATGCAGAGTACCCCTAACGTTTGGCTGAGAGGTACCGGTGTAGTCTCTATGGTCGACGAGTGGGAGCGGCACGAAGAAACAATGTGGGATAGCATCTTCGAGTTATTCGCTGCCAGTCCCAGGTACGCATGTGCATTGTTTAAAAAAAAAAAAAAATGTTGAGTTGTATATGAATTCTTGATGGATTAAATTTAGGATGATTCTGTTCCCTTTGTTATTCTCTGCGTTTCTGTTTATTGTCCATTACACTGCAATCCTTCTCTGCGTTGTTGTTTATCTCGACATGGACTCTTTTTAAAATATATATATATATATATATATTGTGTTGGGGTTTAAGTGCTTGCGAATCTAATTTATGGTATGTATGTCGTTCTTGACTCGGTAAATTTTTATAATTATTGTTCTGACTGTGCAAATTATTTAATCATCGTTCTCGACTGTGTAAATTTTATTGAATGTGTCGGACTGTGTAAATTCTTCCAAATTATTGTTCTGAAAATTTTCGTGTGACTGTGGGCGTTTTCATTTAGATGCATGGGCTTTTTATACCAGTGCGGGCATATTTTTTATTACCAGGGTTTTTGTATCGCCGTGGACTTTTTATACCAGTGAGGGCATATTTTATATAACCAGGGTTTTTGTATTGCCGTGGGCTTTTTATACGAGTGTGGGCATATTTTGTATTACCAGGGTTTTTTTTTTATTCTGCCGTGGGCATTTTCTTTATATGAATGGGGGTGTTTCATATCTCTGAGGCTGTAGTATATAGCCCAGGGGCGTTTTTATATTCAAAAAGCATTTTTAATATTAATGGGGGCGTCTGATGTTAATGGGGGCGTTTTCATAGTTCATTCCTCCGCGTTTTGTTTTATTAGATTTGGGCGTTTTTGGATGACCGGGTGTTATAAATCTGTGTGTGGGTGTTTTACCTTGTTGTGGATGTTTAAGAACTTCGATTGGCGTGTTTATGTAGGTGTAGGGGAAAATCGTTTGTAAAATCACCGTGGCATTCGTTTTTGAAAAAAAAGGTGGTTGTAAAGGCATTCTGGCAATTCGTTTTCTTTACTTTTGTGGGCAATCTGTCCCGGAGGATTTAAATGAATTTGTTCCTGTAATAGTACCTGGGCATTTCGTTTTTCTCTTATGAGTCAGTGTTATTGCCAGTAGATTCTTGTTGGGGGTTTCATTTGGTTGTGTTGGGTTTTCTTTTCCAATTTTTAATATGGATGGGATACTTCATTCTGGCATCAATCGTATGGGATTTTGTTTGATAAATTTTAGAGTGAGCTGTTGACCATAACCCTCTCTTGCTTCCATGCTGATCCTTCCCACCCTGGACCTGCATGTATTATAACATCTTCGTTGTCAATTTCGTCCTCTTAACCACCAAAAAAACCATGCTGCTAGCGAATGACACCATGTGGCCTGATTCGTCAAGCTTTCCAAGAGACTGAGTCGTAAGCCTGGCGAATGAATATCCAGTTTGGCGCAGAACTTTGCTCTCCCTCGCTATCGATGGAAGTTCCTGACTAATTCATGTGATAGCATTGCAAATGGAACCCTAAATTCCAAATTTAGTGTAAAGGCTACGTCTCTGACTTATAGTTTTTATTGTTTGACAGTAAACCCTAAACAATAATTTATAGTTTTAAAAATGGCTTTATGCTCGAATTAAAATTTCAAGTTTTCTCAAGTGAATTTATTACAAGTTAATTTGTATGGATTTATCTATATTTTGGTTAAAATTGTTGAATATGAAAAATTGTTAGAATTTACTACGAGTTAATTTGTATGGGTTTATCTATATTTTGATATTATTTTGGTTAAAATTGTTGAATATGAAAAATTGCTAATTAAAGGTTGGTTGGTTGATAAAGTAGGAATTTTTTTTGGGCTATGAATTTGTTAATAGGCTATTTGTTAACTTGTTAATAGGCTATATTGCTAAATTGTTAATGTTAGGGAACAATTCATTTAAGATGGTTAATTGTTAAATTATATTGTTGTTTGTTAATGTTAATGGGAACAGTGTTAATGTTAGTGGGAACAATTCATTTACCTATCGTGGGAACAATTCACTTATATTGTTAAGAAGTTAAATGATTCACTTTTACAAATTGTGTACTATAGATAACCTTGCTAATTGCAATAATGAGGGTTGCGTTGTTGTCCTGATTATTGTCGAACTTGATTAAACAATTGTCGTGTTCCGTAATATGATTGCTATTATTGCAAGGTCATGGTAATTTAAAATGAAATGGTGTTGTCGGTTATGGTAATGATATCGTAGATTTAAATGTTGGTGGTTGTGATTAATACCATTATTTATGGGATGCTCACTCCCAATACTGTCAATGTTCATGATAATGTTAGTGTAGTGAAATCTTTTAATTATATATTGTCATTAGGGTAATATGATTACCCTGTTGGAATGGCTGTACGGTTCTTGATGAACTAGACTTGATCTAGCGAGCAATTTGTAATTTATATTTTAAAGTTTAAACCAATTGAAGGTCAGACTTGTTGCAACAATTGTCTTTGCTTGTCAATTGATTAAAAGTACACCTCCGACGCATTATCGTAATGAGTAATTTAATGAGTTATTATTGTTTTTATGTCGCCAACTGCCTTAATGTGGATGACCGTGTTGACTCAAAATCTTGATGATTAGGTTTTATCTTTGGCTAGTAGGCGTGGTCTGCTTGTGTCGGGCGGGATGTAGACACCTCCGTGTTCCTCATAACAGTCACCCGCTGTGAGACCTTAAGTGGTTAAAATCAGTGGGAACCTGGGCTTGAGCATTGATTATGTGTCTTGGAGGTCCTAACCATTGCAGGGTAGGACGGGCGGGTAGTCAGTCTTACTTATTGTCGTTTGATCATCGTTAAAAACATGTTGTTACGGTTGTACTTCTCATGTCGTCTTGGGGTGTTCGTCTTGCTTGTATCTTGTTCGTAGTCGGGTTACTAGTTTCTGCCTGAGCAGTCGGCCATGAGCCTATCTGACCTTCTCTCTCTCCGGAGAAGAGAACTAAGATTAAACGCCCTGCTTTCCTGTGCAGAAATAGTAAGATCTACTACTATGGATCCTTCCATCTGTGTTCATACTCTGCGTAACCCAGTATGTCGTTAAATGTTGGCGTTGTACGCCTTGTGTCTATGGTCGTTTATTGCTTGCAGTTACTCGTTGTCTGCCTTCCGTCTTCTTGTGATGAACATCGTGGTTGCGTCTTGTTGGTTTTCGAGTGGCGACATAGAGTCAAGAGTGACTGTTACTTCTACATGCGCGCACACACCTTAAACACAAAAAAATAAAAAATAAAAATTCCATCTGTTATAAGAGTTGTTGTCGTAACGAGGAGGTTGTTACAGGTCATGATTATTAAATCCAATAATATCCCTTATGATACCTTTGTATATGAAAAAAACAACTTGGATGAAGTGACTTCATACAAATATCTTGGAATTGATATTCACCACAAGCTCAATTGGAATTATAGCATTTAGAGAAGGATTATTGGCAGAAGGAAAAGCTTATTATGGGCTTGAAAAAAATTGTAAATCAACTAATCTTTGGAATTGGGATAAGAAGAAACTACTATTTGAGACTCTTGTTACACTTTTTATTCTTTATGGATGTCAAGTCTGGAGCTATAGTATCTCTCGTGGATAAATATAGAGAAAATACAAAAAAAAAATGATAACCTATAATCTCTAAATTAAAGGAAATACTCCCTATCCCATCCTCTTCTTAGAAAAAAACCTCTCTCCCATTGAGAGAATGACTATGACTAGATACCTAATGTATAAGAACAAGTTAAACAACATGGAAGACAAGAGGCTTCCTAAGATTGTTTCAAAATCAAGTCATAACCACCATCTACTCAAGGGAGGATGGTATAAAGATGCCGAGTCTTGGCCAAAATATTGGGGAATCATGGAAGACACCATTTCATAGAATAAAGATACTACTAAGAAAAACTTCAAATAAAAATTTATGGAGAAAATGTGGTGTGACAAAGAGATAGAGGAAAAAAGAAAATTAAGGTATTATAAGGATGTAATAAACCCTAATCTAGAAGATCAAAATTATCTATCTATTTTGCCAAATGTAAAGAAAAAAATAAACATTTCTAAGATAAGAACAAATTCTCAGGAGCTCCATAGTGAAACTCACCGTTGGTCAATTCCTAAAAGGCCATGGGATGAAAGAGTGTGTMACCTTTGTGACGCTAAGAAGGTTGAAGATGAAAAACACTTTTTCTTAGATCTCATTTTCAAAATATTTGTCACACTACCAACCTTCCTAGCCTCTTAACTCAACAAAAGTATGGTGATCTTGGAAAGCTTCTCTTAATTATTTTTGAGATAAGTTCAGATAGATCGATTCAGTCTTAGTGGGGGTTAATCATCATCATCATCATATAAGTTAGAGGCATCATTCCTTTGTGCTTATTACAATGCCATAAGGATTCTTATATATTGGAGCTTATATGTTGTTGTTGATCACATTCCCAAGAAATGTGTGATTACCAAGCAATGCATGATCAATTTTTGTATACAACATTTACATAATATAAAAAATTCCAAGATGCACAAATTTTAAACATAGTGATGAACATTTTTCAAAAAAAACTTGCCCATTTTACAAGTTATAACTGTATATGATTTTTACAAGCCTATTAGACTTTGAATGAAGCTAGGTGTATTTTATAACAAAGTATTGAAGAGATTACCACATCCATAACATATCTATAATGTTGAATGTCCACCCAATATCATTTGTTACATAAGTAATTATAATATGAGTTTAAAAAATCCTTCAAAAGTGTGTGTATATATATATATTTATTATTAAAATATTTCTAAATGTTTTATGTTTTAAAAAAAAAGACATTTTTCTAGTTAATTTTTCTCAAAATCCTCTTAGAAATTTAGAAGGATCTGATTTACCTTATTGAGATTGTATAGTCCAATTGTTCAAGATATATTTTTAGGGTGAATGAAGCATGCAATATGCACTAATATTTATTTACTTAATCTTGACTTGGTCATTAATGGGTTGATTGTTGGTGGTTTATGACCGATGGTATTGGGAAACCCATGGTAGTTTCCCATGGTATTATAAGTGATAAATCCTATTTAAAGACTTTAATTACTCCATTATAAGATGCCTAGAACGACCTAGTGTTTGGTGAGCTGATCTTTTTAAATTTGTGTCCTACTGAATAGGATTTCTTATATTTTATTTAAATGTAGGAAAATAAATACACTTGGAATGAGTGGCTCCAACTTGAGTTATGTTTTTAAGTATTTTAGATATAAGGGATCCGTAGCTTTTGTATTATGTTTTTAAGTATTTTATATATAAGGGATCCGTAGCTTTTGTATTTTTAGATCTAGGCTAATAAGTAACTAGCTTATGTTTTCTTACATCTAGGTCTTTTAGATCCAATAACTTTTGTTTTTTTTATATAGATCTGGGGTCCGATAAGGGATCCGTAGCTTTTGTATTTTTAGATCTAGACTAATAAGTAACTGGCTTATGTTTTCTTACATCTAGGTCTTTTAGATCTAATAGTATGCTGGTGAATAAACCGATTATTCGACCGGATCAAAAAAAAATGAACTGATCAAGCTGGGTAAGCTGGGTCTTCAACAGAATCAACTCAATCAAGGTAAACGACTGACTGGATCTCGATCTGCTCCTTTCACCTTTACCTCTGCTGGCGGATCGGCTTCTAGCACTGGATCTTTATCCGCGCTTGGATCTGCTGCCTCTGTGCCTACTCTTTCTGCTGATGGTCAACCTGCTGCTTACGGGACATGAAGGTATGCGGGGTCGTATTCTAGGATTCCAACTTGCACATTCACTGGTGATAGATCAACCGGCATGGGATCGGGATCTTAATAAACCGGATATGGATTGGCAACTCGATATGTTACCGGGGGGTCCGATAAGGGATCCGTAGCTTTTGTATTTTTAGATCTAGGCTAATAAGTAACTGGCTTATGTTTTTTATGTTTTCTTACATCTAGGTCACTGGCTTATGTTTTCTTACATCTAGGTCTTTTAGATCTAATAGCTTTTGTTTTTTTAAGCATATGGTCTAGGTCTTTTAGATTTAATAGTTTTTTTTTTTTAAACATATAGATCTTTTTTATGTTTTCTTACATCTAGGTCCGATCCAGATATGGCTCCCAATTAAAAGACTCGTACTCCTCACCTCTATCACGAACATTATAATCTCCTCTGTCAGAAGGAATGACTCTTACGATATGATGGACTGATATGATGGACTGACTGATGGACTGAGGAATGACAGTTACGATATGATGGACTGATGGAGCAGGTCAGTCCACTATCCCTGGAAAGCTCCTAACGGATCAGCCCTCTGCCCCTCGAAAGCTCCTAACGGATCCATTTCTACCCCTGCTCAACCCTCTGCCCCTCGAAAGCTCAGCTCTCTTCCCCTGGAAAGCTTCTAACGGATCCATTTCTACCCCTTCTCTCGCCTCTGCGTCCACCTCTGCCCCAGCTGCTACTGCCTCTTCTTCCGCGGTTGACTGGTACTGGCGCCGCCGGTAGTACAACCCGAACTGAGTGAATGGTTAGGGGATCAAGGGGACTCAATCAATGGCTTATGGTTCTTTAGATCTAGGGATTGTAAGTGGCTTATGGTTCTTTTCAACTACGGATCTGCAGATCTGCAAGTGATTTTTTTTTTTAAGTTTATGTTTTTTAAAATCGAGGAGATCGATAACTATTTTTTGTTTTTTGCTTTAGATCTAGGGATCCTTAACCGACTCTTGATTTTTAGATCAGGGATGGGTAATTGACCTTTGTTGGTGTTGGTTTTTTAGTTTATGTTTTTTTAGATTTAGGGGATACAGACTTTTCATTTTTAGATCCAGGGGATCAATAATTAGTTTATTATTTTTAGATCTAGGAGTTTTTTAATTTTTTTTTTTTAAATAGATTTAGGGAATTGATAATTTAGCTTTTTTTTTTTTTAGAACTAGAGTACAGGTCACTTATTTTAACTGGTTTACATATTTTAGATCAAGGGGATCAATAATTTAGTTTATGTTTTTAAGATTTATGGGATCCTTAATTTAGTTTATTATATTTTTTTAGATCTAGGAAAGGGGTAATTTAGTTTATGTTTTTCTGTGTTTTTAGATCTAGGGTATTCTTAATTTTTTAATTTATTGTACCTTTTTTAGTTTATGTTTTTATGTCAAGGACACCTATCCTTATAGCAATTGCCCAAAGTCTCATTTGAGATTTAAACCTAGTGGGAAGAGTGCAAGCAGTACCTCCCACCTCCAAACCAACACATGAAACCACATCAACCTCTACATTAATTATGTTGTTAGGAATTCATATTTTCAAGGGCTTCCAAAATATAGTTTCTTTTATTAATAGATATTAAGTGGATGACTAATTAGTAGATATTAATGGCTTTTCAATCACTGATGTGTCTTTAATGACCCAGATTTCTTCTTCCTTACAATATTTGAAAAGCTGAAAGTTAAAACATTAACTTCTTTACATAATAACAACTATTTAGTTTAATTTAATTGTTTTAATGTCTTTAATTTTTTTACTTTATTTTGATTTTAAAATTAATTTAATTATGTTTTAATATTTTTTTAACCTTTAATTTTTTTTTTCTTCTCTTATCAAGTATGCATCAATGGACAGTGGATGAGTGAGGTGCCTTACACTCCACCTTTACCATTTAGAGTTCGCGCCACACCATAAGTGACAGAGGCGCCTTACAACAATTTATTTTAACATTAGTGTACAACACTTTATTTTAACATTTAAGTAAACCTTGAATCCATTATATAGTTGAAACTTAATGAGTGATTTATCAAGACAGACTAATCATGAGTGGTATTGCTCATCACATAGTATTGATACTATGTGATTTATTGAAAAAATGAAATCTATAAGGCTATATGACCATTCATTTCTTTATTTTACTTTGGATAAACATCTAAAATAGTTGAAAGTTGTTCACATAGAATTTTGGGAATTGTGATTTATTAAAAAAAATAAAGCTATAAGGTTATATAACCATACATTTTTTTGTTTTACTTTGGACAAGCATCCAAAAACATTATGCAAAGTTGTTTACATATAAGTTTGCAATTACAATTACAATGCCATTATAATTATAATTTTATTTTTTTTAGTTTTGTTAAAATGTAAAGTTATATTTATATTTATTATTTAATTTATTGTTTATCTTAATATATATATATATTACTATTTAAAAAAAAATTACATTCTGTAAAATATATAAAATTATATATTTTTTCAAAAAAGAATAATTGGTAATATGATTGCACAAAAAAAAAACATAAAGTCAAAGCAACCAAGTTTTTTTTTATCAAAACTTCATGTCATAAAAATAGTACTAAAAGTATAGTGATCTGATATAGATCCAACCTTTATATATGATACCATAAATTTCTTTTAAAAAAACATATTTGCATCAATGCTATATCATGTAATTAGTTTACAAATTATTTAATATTTAAAATTCATGTTATTTAGTTTTAAATTCATAAAAAGCATGCAAAAGTGTTACTTCTCAAATATGTTAAAATATAATGGAAATGAAGTCACTAGAAAATATTGAATGCCATTTTTAAGCATTTAATATAGTACATTGTTAACATTATTTTCGAAAAATATTGAATGCCATTTTTAAGCATTTAATATAATACATTGTTAATATTAATTTTTAAAGATGGAAAATGAAAATCATTAGTATATCAGCCACTCTTTTAAATAGCCATTTATCATAGTCCAAACCTATGAATTGTCATTTCTGAAAAATCCTAGGAAAGTGACATTGTGGAATGATATCTACTTAAGGGAAAATTATTTACAAAAAAAATATTTAATAGAAAACTTAACTTCATTATGAAAATATTTTATATCCTAGCACAAATAATACCATGAAATGGATCATAAAAATTTGTAGACACATTGCAAGAGATAACTATATATACAATTTGTCAAACCAATTACATGTGTGATCCCTCAAACCAATTATAATTAGTGAAACCAGGTACATGTGTGATCCCTGAAACCAATTCCTAGTTGCAGCCCCAATAAACGTAAAATTGTAAATCTAAAAGATAAATATAAAACAAAGTTGGAAAATAAATCCGCAAGTAAATCTCAAATACAGCCTGACCATTAGATCAGATCGCATTTAATGGATTGCCTAAAAAATCCAAATTAGTTACAAACAACCTTGCATATACCTGATGAAAGACAAGTTATTGTGAGTTCATAAATGTCCATTCTTAATAAAAGTAAAAGATATTTCTTACTAGAACTAATCCACTTATTGGCTTGGTTAGCACTTACTAGTGAGATATTTGACTTTCCTTTATGCATTTTGATGATGTAGGACCTCCAATCATTTATTAGTGGTTATTCATTAAATATCTACATGAATATTACATCCCTGATATACATTTAGGGGGTTTCCAAACACTGCTCCACATACATGAAGCGATACTACATCCAATTCGAGTTCATCAATAAAATCAACACTTAAAGAAAATTTGTTGTTACACTATTTCATTACCTTGATCTTTGCATTATTTTTTACCAAACCCAATGGATACGAGATAGGATGATTGCTAACCTCCATTCCAATCTTGTTGACTATATCTATTGATGTGATATTGGGAGGTGAATCGAGGTCGAGAAAAGCGTTTGTATTGGTGAACTTGACTTGTATCTTGATGTGGATGAGTTTGGTCATCTAATTATCTTCTTGTTGATGAAGGATAATCAGATTCGCCTCCTTTTACATTGATGTGAAGACAATATTATCATCCACATCAGATTTTACTTAAACCTAATTTCTTTAAGGTATGGCTAGAAGAATATTTTTATTTGCATCCTTCTTGAGGTGCTTTGAGTTCAATTATGAATGTAGTTTCCAACACTTTTCCTTAGTGTGACCATCTATAATGTAATTGTTACAATGGTTTTTGGGTTCCTTCCACTATTGTGTAGTGGTTGGTGTCTTCTTATCCTTTCTGCCTTTCCACTTCTTCTTGTCCTCCTTGGAAGCCTCCCAATGCTCTTCTTTATAATTGGAACCATTTGGTTTTCCTTTCTTGTGTTCCAAATAATATACCTATACAAATGCCTTTTTCACTATCCTTGGCTTGAAAAGCATCACTTGCTTTCATATATCTCTATGTAGACCTCGTATATACTTTAGGAGTATAACTAGGATCTTGGGAGAGATACCGAGCATGATGAATATCTTTCTGAAATCAGTGGTGCGCTTCTATACACTCTACCCTTGCTTATACCTAAAGTAGTGCCACTCGATCTATTGGTCCTCTACATACCCGATAGAGTAAAATTAGGACTTGGTGAGGGTTTTAAATTCATCCCACCTAGTTACTAGTAGGTCACCCTCGAGCCTAAGTGTTTCCATATGGATTTCCCACCATGTTAAAGCATGTCCCTGTAACTTTAGTCTCACAAATGATGTATTTTCTTCTTGATATATATGGTGAATGGTGAAATAAAATTCTAGTTTGTGTAACCAATGATTTAGTTTTAATGCATAGATATCACCTTGTTATGGAATTATGTTCAATTTTACTTTCATCCTGAATAAATACTATGAAGGGTTTATGATTATGCAACTTGAGTTCTCTTTCTTGGGTTCTTTTCATGGATCCCTTTCTAGGTCTTCGCTATCCCCGAGTTTCTCATCTCATCTGATTTCTGAGTTGAAGCCTCCAACTTCTCTCATCGATTTGATATTGCTTTCTAGAACCACCATGAGGAGGGACATATTGTGAGATATGTCAATGACTTACTCTTCCAATCTCTCAAATCTCTATGCTAGATCTCGAGGGTTTTCATTACCAAACTCATCCACCATGACTACGAGTCTACAACTTTCTTCTTAAACCTATTCCTAAATCACTACAATTTTCCACAAATACCCCGAGAAAACCTGCTCTCATGTCACTATGAAATATAAACAACCAGGGATATTCCATTGGATATTTCATTACAATATATCTAACAAAATATTGAAATATTTACAATGAAGGTTAATTTCCTTTAGATATCATATTCTTTAATTATTGTTTTTCTACTTAAAATTTATGAAATAGATGAAACATGCAAAATAGAGGATATAAATAAAAACTCACATACCATCCACAAATAAACATAATATATAACCTAGGAAACCCAATATGGGAGAAAACCAACTAAAAGGTGAGGTTTCTCTGCTCTCTTTTCCTCAATTGCAAGTTCATAGAAAGAGGAACTCTCTATGGAGTTTCCTTTGATACTATGGAACAAAATTCAATGCTAAAGAATGGAATCCCTTCTCCTCCTAGAATCTCGGTATTTATCATAGCCTCATAGTCATCTAGGGATAGGGTATTAACTTCTGAACCCTCAATTAGTGATTAGGTTTGGAACTTCTAGAATTTTCTAGAAAATCCATTACGTGGATAGCCCCACATGCTTAAGTAATGGGAAAAGGCATCTAATCCACTCACACCATGGTTGTAATATCCTCAAATATTAGAACATTAAATTCTAAGTGTACCTAGAAATAAAATTCCGTTTTTGAAAAATACAAATTTGGTAATTATTTTCCATTTAAGGAAAATCTGAATTTGGAATTTTTATTATTGTAATTAATTATTTGATGACTCTTGGGAAAAGATTTGACTTTCCCAACTAAAATATTTTATTTTGACACATCTGAAAGAAAAAATGTTTATAAATTAAATGTTGGATCACAAATGGAATAGCGAGGTTAAAAATATTTTACGATGACTCCATTAGTGGGGAACAAGTTTGAGTTACCTCAAGGATGATTTTTACAAGTGGAAAATGTGGGATTTCACCACTAGCAGCCCCTAAAAGTCAGGGATTTGTAAAGATGTGAATTTCTCAAGGAGGGAAGGAAAGACCTAGGCACAAGATCCATATAAAAAAAGCATATGGAGGAGGGATGACACTACTTAGTATGTTGGAGAAAATAAATTGTTTGTTGTTATGAACACTATTAGTGTGAGGAAAAATAATTTTTTATCTGTGGGTGGTGACTGTAGCTAAGGAGGATCATTTCAGTTTCCCCTTATGGACTGATGGTCAGGCTAGGGGGTGAACATGGAAATTGAACTTGGTTGTTCTATTCTACAATTGGGTGGAACATGGTTGTTCCATTTGTAACCTAGCATCAGGTTTCAGATATGTATCTTGACTTGTGTTCTTTTTCAATATTATGTTTGATTATTATTGGATAGGATTGTGATGATTTATTATAGTTCAAGGATACTATATTGTTTTAATTGAAATGTGATGATGATGTATGTGTGTGTGTGTGTGTGTGCTCATCTACACATAAATAACAAAACTATTGTATGTTCCCATTAATAATTAAATATAGAAAATAGAGAGAATGAATAAAATTCCATATATATATTATTTATATTATCTATAAATGTAGACAAATAGTGATTCAATAGTCTACAAGTGTATTGMAAAAGTACATGTCACATTCAAATGAACCTTGTTCAAATTATTTACAAAACAACCTATGTATTCAATCGATCATGGTTCAAATATTACAGTTGGAGTACCATAGGCCAAAGACTCCATTACCACTTGTATTGTAGACAAAATCTAAGAAGTATGCATAAAATATGTATGTAACCGAAGTAATGTACTCATAGATTAGAAGTCGAATACCTTTCAAGCAAGAGGTTTTTCCTTATCTGATTACCTCGATTTGCACAAATTGCAAGGGATAAGGATGAGTGATGCAAGAGAATCACACCACCTCCGCACATGCTAGCCAGATTTAACACGTGATGCACATTCAAGGAAGGAGAGGCACTGCCCTCTCATATTTCCTCGAGAATCTAAGGTGAGATCCAAGAATTTATTCAAGACAAGTTGGAAGGAGCAAGATAGTCCTTCGCACAAACTAGAGATAAGGTTTCCATTAATAGGCTCATGGAAGAATGGATATGCATCTAATCTAGAGCATATTTTTCATCATTACAATTGGCCCTTTCGATAGGCATTAGGGATGGTGATTTTACACCACTAGTTAGCTTGTGCGGGAACCCCGTTTCAGACCCTCTTGTATAATGTTGCTAAGGAGACGAAGTAGGTCAAGAGAGTTGTTATTGTTGTAGGTCGGATTTGGATGTAGGAGATAAGGAGATATAGAGAGAGGTGAGACTCAATTGTAGCTCAGACTCCACCATTGTAATTTGGCATTCCACCATTAATAGAAAATGACAGTTTTTCCTGTTTTATATTTCTATCTAATGGATGTTGTGTTATGAATGTCAATTACATTCTTGTGAAGTGTATATGAATTTTAGAAATCCTATAGAGGGGTAGAGATACAATTTTATATCCAAGATTGCCTTGAGTTAGGTCTGGTTCTCTAGGCTAAGTGCAAGGAGTGCGTGATAGAGAGAGGAAACTATGTGAGCCAACGCAACGAGTTCTTGTCTCAACATAGTGGAGTCAGAAGGGAAAATGCGAGGAGGGCATATCCTATTTATTCAAAGACTCACGGAGAAATTTCAAGGTGGTTCTGTACCTTGGAAGTAAATATTGTGTGACAGGAAACACAGTTCAGAGTTACTAAATACTCTGAAACACTTTTCCAGGAGGGAATCGAGTTAGTGTGAGTTTGCATAGAGGAAACACGCTTGGAAGTCTTGGAGAATCCCAAAATTGTTGAACATTCTCGTGAAGGAAGGATTTTCGAGAAGTGCATCAACAAAGGAAAGGAAATTCCTTAAACCTTTCCACAAGGCTAAGGGAGAGATTGTTGAAGAAATGATCCAACTTGTTGGGGTCCTATAATTATAGGCAACTCGATTCTTCGACTATTGATTTGGTGTTTCTCTCGTAATGACGAAGTCTAGCTCAGTTGATCCCGTTTTCTTCCCTCCATTCTTTTCGCTTGATCCCCCATCACCCTGCTGCATCCTTCATCCAAGTTGTGCCCTCACTCCCTTGTCCTGTTGCCCCATTGACTACCTCTCACCCATCACCCATCCATGAATAATCAGACTTAGGATGAACAAAAATAACAATAAAGTTAATTGATAGGTTAAATTAATTAATAAAGAACTAGTTAATAATTAATTAATTAATTATCAATTAAGTTAAAAATCTAAATTAGTAGTTAGGATTAATTAAATATTAAATAAAATAAATTTAAAAACTTAAAACAATTATAATAAACATACAACACTAAATAAATATATTAAAAAATGTAAAACATATCAAATTAATAAAATAAAATACAAAAACAATATAAAACATATTAAATATTAAAAAAATAAAAATAAAAAACAAAACATAAAAAATCAAAATATAAAAATAAAACATATAAAACATAAAACAAAACGTAAAAAAAAACATATATTAAAAAATATTAAAAAACAAACACTTAAAAACCTACGCTACCCTAAGTCTACCCACACCCTACCCCACGCACCTCTTCATACCATCACGTCCCATCCAACTTTACATCAAACAAAATCAACGGACCTTAAAAATTCCGGACCCCCCCTCACTATCCGAAATTTAATGAGAGGGGGGGACCTTAAAAATTCAATTTTTGCCATTTTTTGCCTGTTCAGCACGTCTTCTTCCGGAGAAGATTCTGGGCAAATGAAAACGAATTTTTAAAAATCGAGAGAGGTTTTTCTCTGTAACGAGCTGAAGAACAAAAAAGATCTCTATTTTTGCAACGAAGCTATGAGCAGGGAGAATCGAGGCCATCTTCGAGGCCCTTTTTTCCAGATTTCTTCTTTTCTGTTACAGTCCTGATTTTGTGGGAGCAGTTACGGCCAGCTGGCGACGATTTTGGTGAAACCGAAGGAGGTTTGTGTCGAGAACATGCCCATATCCAATAACCTCCTTCATTTTTTTCCCAGGTGTCAACGTTGAAGATAAAACCACGTCTGTTCGGACCCCTTTTTCGCCGAAAACTGGTCCGTCTTTTATGTCAGACAGAGAATTCATTTACAGGGAACACATGGCAGCGGTTAGAGCACCGATCCTCCAACTGGAATAAAGTATCCAACAACCTCAAGCATTCAATGACTTCTGCATTCATTTGTTTTGATGTTGTTAGAGTCTATTCGCCAACAAATCTTAAACAACCTCTAGTATGCCAAATGTTTAGGCAGTAGTTACCAATTTTAACCTTCCTTTTGGTTTGCATTTTTGTTTTTTTTTGAGACAGTCTACAGGTGTCGAAACTTTTGTAACTGCTTTTCTATTTTTAGAAAGAAGAGTTATGAGCTCGAGTTTTAGAGGACTGAGATATCTTTCTTATTTATACACATGTAAAAGACAAAAGAGGGGTTCGACCTCTGAGGTTCTGTGGGCTAGACAGTGGGCTTTGCCATTCCAGAAAACCTTTTTTGTAATCATGAAATGATTGACCAGTAATGGACATGCAGTTTACAGGATTCCTGTGTGGAGGTGTTGGTGGCGTTTTCTTTTCTTTGTCAAGTATTTTACTGTCATCTTTCACTTGTTTTCAATTCTTATTGTGAGAAGATAATAACATAGAAGAATTTATTGTAAAATACTCTGTGTCTGAACTTGTGATAATATTTATGTTCTTCCTCTAAAAATCTAAGTTTATGAATTCTTAACTCCTCATTTGCTTGGCTTTTTCCTCCCCTAGGTTTTCCTCAAATTGACACCATGCAAACTTAATTCGATCCAACACTTCCACTACCTTTCCCTATGTAAAATATTTGTCTAAGATCTAAGAGTGAATCACATTTTTAAGTGGAGACTCCATTTTCCCAATGACCCTCCTTGCTATCCCAAAACAACTATTTAAAAACCAAAACCCCAACCCCATACTTTCATAGCTTGCCTAACATCTGTCCTATTCCATACCAAGTTAATTCAGGAGGAGAGATACCTCTCTGAGTCTTGGAGGGATAGATCCAAAACTCCAAGTGGTTTGAAGTTACCTCTGTGACTGCCTCTGCAGTCTTAGGCAAATTACAGGGAATTAACATTTTGGCGAATCCGCTAGGGAGCTTTACCCAGTAGTACACTTCAATGCTCCAGATCCGATCACTGATGGTGGACAGTTACCAGACACCAGAAAGGCCACGATCATTCACCTGGCGACTCCAATCAGCTCCAGACAGTGCCAAACTTGAAGACTCCATTGGATGAAGAACCTAAAGCATGGCCAAGCACCCCAGAAAGACCAGGTACTCATGCTCAAATTGCATTCAAGACATCTTTGGTTTCATCTGCAATTACTTTCTCTCTTATCATGATCCTTGTATAGAGCATATTGTTGAAATTCAGGATGACCATTTTCAACCTGAAGAGCCTCCAGAGACTAAACCTCAAATTGTAGATTATGTACATGGTCATACACCAGTGCACATCCCAGATGCACCTGTAGAAACCCTAGTGAGACATAAGCCTCCTTCTTTATCTCCTATTCTTGCTAAAACTCTGGATGGTTGTAAGCCTCTTTCTTCATCTCCTATGCTTGCAAAAGTCCCAGATCGATACCAGCCTCTAGATTTTCCTCCCATTCTCCATGACCTCCGTGTCAATTACATCAATAATCTACCTAGGTTTGATGGAGAAAATGGGAAGATCACTGCTGAAAAGCATATTCAAAACCTTGAGGATTTCCTTGACCTTTATGAGGTTGAAGATGATGATGTCTGTATTAGGATGTTTGCCCTGTCTTTGCAAGGCAAGGTTAAAAATTGGTTTAGAAATCTGCCATCTGCAAGCATCATAAATTTTCATCAGTTCATGCAAGTTTTCTTAGATAGGTGGGTGGTCATGGGAAATGTTTTCCTCATCCTAGAAGAGTATGACCACTTGAAAAGAAATCTAGGGGAGACAATACATCAGTTTTCAGCCAGATTCAGTAAGGTATATCATGCAATACCTGTTGATATAAGGCCACCCCCAGGATCAGCCCACTTGCATTACCCAGATGCCTTCGATCCTTAGATGACATTTCAGTTAAGAGAAAGGAACACTGTAAGCCTTGAAGAAATGCAGAGCATTACAGCTGATGTGGAGACCAACTTGTTGATCAAAAGGTCAAAGTTAAAGGACAAAGGAAGGGATCAGCTGAAGTCATCAAAAGCTAAACTGGAGATTTTGGCCAGTGCCATGGAAGGGATGATGCAGAAGATCAATAGGAAATATGAGCTTGCTGTCGAAAGACATCATGGTTCATTGATTTCAGAGAAAGAAAGTGTCACAGTTCCCAAACATTTTTCTGCTCACCCTTGGTACCATGGTTTGGATAATGATTCTTTCATGTATTACATTCACCATACAGTCGAAGATGAAGTTCAAAATCAGAGAGGGGTGGAAGATTCTCCTGACATGATATGCATGTTCAATGGAATTTCATCCATGGATGATTTACCCAAGTGTGATCAGTATGATGATGAGAATGAGGCTGAAATAGATGTGGATTGTTCAAAGCAATCAACAGCATGTCGTTGGAAGGAAGAAGATCAGTTACAACTCAGATATGAGAATCAATCTGCACATGGAAGTTATGACAGCAAGGATCAATGTGGAGAGAATCTCAGATTAAGTGAAAACACTTTTCCCTTATGTTTCTCATCTTTTCAATTTCTGAAAAGAAACTCTAGGCATCTCTTTTTCAGCAGTGTTTATTTTAATTTGGTTTCAGTTGCAAGATCAAAATAGGTACAAGTTGAAGAATAAGGTTTTGGGACCATCCCAATAGATAAACCACCGTTCTGCATGATTCACAGGTCCATGGTTCTTGACACCTCTTGAAAGAAGCTGCCATCCCCAGGTGGAGACTATGTTGGGGTCCTATAATTATAGGCAACTCGATTCTTCGACTATTGATTTGACATTTCTCTCGTAATGACGAAGTGTGGCTCGGTTGATCCCGTTTTCTTCCCTCCATTCTTTTCACTAGATCCCCCATCACCTTGCTGCATCCTTCATCCATGCTGTTCCCTCACTCCCTTGTCGTGTTGCCCCATTGACTACTTCTCGCCCGTCACCCATCCATGAATAATTAGACTTAGGATGAACAAAAATAACAATAAAGTTAATTGATAGGTTAAATTAATTAATAAAGAACTAGTTAATAATTAATTAATTATTAATTAATTAATTATCAATTAAGTTAAAAATCTAAATTAGTAGTTAGGATTAATTAAATATTAAATAAAACAAATTTAAAAACTTAAAACAATTATATTAAACATACAACATTAAATAAATATATTAAAAAATGTAAAACATATCAAATTAATAAAATAAAATAAAAAAACAATATAAAACATATTAAATATTAAAACAAACATAAAAAAAACAAAACATAAAAAAACAAAATATAAAAATAAAACATATAAAACATAAAACAAAACTTAAAAAAAAAACATATATTAAAAAATATTAAAAAACAAACACTTAAAAACCTAAGCTACCCTAAGTCTACACACACCCTACCCCACGCACCTCTTCATACCATCACATCCCATCCAACTTTACATCAAACAAAATCAACGGACCTTAAAAATTCCGGACCCCCCCTCACTATCCGAAATTTAATGAGAGGGGGGGTCCGGAATAATGGTTTTTCAATACCACCCCCCATCCACGTGTCACCTTCCTATTCCAGCGGACCCCACCCCCCCAAAAACCTCTTACCACGCAGGGCGGGGGTCCGGAATACCGATTTCCAGAAAATAAAACCACCTTTTTCAATTTTTGTCGTTTTTTGCCTGTTCGGCATGTCTTCTTTCGGAGGCAATTATGGGAAAATTAAAATGAATTTTTAAAAACCCAGAGAGGGTTTCCTCTGAAATGGGTGGAAGAACAAAAACCTCTCTCATTTTTTGCAACAAATCTACAAGAAGCGATAATATTGCCCATCTTCGAGGCCCTTTTTTCCAGATTTCTTCTTTTCTGTTACAGTCCTGATTTTGTGGGAGCAGTTACGGCCAGATGGGGATGATTTTGGTGAAACCGAAGGAGGTTTTTGTCCATAACATGCGCATATCCAATAACCTCCTTCATTTTTTTCCCAGGTGTTATCTTTGAAGTTAAAACCATGTCTTTTCGGACCCCTTTTTCGCAGAAAACTGGTCCGTCTTTTATGGCAGACAGGGAATTCATTTACAGGGAACACATGGCAGCGGTTACAGCACCGATCCTCCATCTGGAAGAAAATATCCAACAACCTCAAGCATTCAACGACTTTTGCATTCACTTTTTTTTATGTTTTTAGAGTCTATTCGCCAACAAATCTTAAACAACCTTCAGTATGCCAGATGTTCAGGCAACAGTTACCAATTTTAACCTTCCTTTTGGTTTGCATTTTTGTTTGTTTTTGAGACAGTCTACAGGTGTCGAAAATTTTGTAAATGATTTTCTATTTTTAGAAAGCAGAGTTATGAGCTCAAGTGTTAGAGGACTGAGATATCTTTCTTATTTATACACATGTAAAAGACAAAAGAGGGGTTCGACCTGCGAGGTTTTGTGGGTTGGACAATGGGCTTTGCCATTCCAGAAAACCTTTTCTGTAATCATGAAATGATTGACCAGTAATGGACATGCAGTTTACAGGATTCCTGTGTGGAGGTGTTGGTGGCGTTTTCTTTTCTCTGTCAAGTATTTTCCTGTCATCTTTCACTTGTTTTCAATTCTTATTGTCAGAAGATAATAACAGAGAAGAATTTATTGTAAAATACTCTGCGTCTGAACTTGTGATAATATTTATGTTCTTCCTCTAAAAATCTCAGTTTATGAATTCTTAAGTCCTCATTTGCTTGGATTTTTCCTCCCCTAGGTTTTCCTCAAATTGACACCATGCAAACTTAATTCGATCCAACACTTCCACTACCTTTCCCTATGTAAAAGCTTTGTCTAAGATCTAAGAGTGAATCACATTTTTAAGTGGAGACTCCATTTGCCCAATGACCCTCCTTGCTGTCCCAAAACAACTATTTAAAAACCAAAACCCCAACCCCATACTTTCATAGCTTGCCTAACATCTGTCCTATTCCATACCAAGTTAATTCAGAAAGAGAGATACCTCTCTAAGTCTTGGAGGGCTAGATCCAAAACTCCAAGTTGTTTGAGGTTACCTCTGTGACTGCCTCCGCAGCCTTGGGAAAATTATAGGGCATTAACATTTTGGCGAATCCGCTAGGGAGCTTTCCCCAGTAGTACACTTTAAAGCTCCAGATTTGATCACTAATGGTGGACAGTGACCAGACACCAGAAAGGCCGCGATCATTCACCTGGCGACTCCAATCAGCTCCAGACAGTGCCAAACTCAAAGACTCCACTGGAGGAAGAACCTAAAGCATGGCCAAGCACCCCAGAAATACCAGGTACTCAAGCTCAAATTGCATTCAAGACATCTTTGGTTTCATCTGCAATTACTTTCTCTCTTATCATGATCCTTGTCTAGAACATATTGTTGAAATTCAGGATGACCATTTTCAACCTGAAGAGCCTCCAGATATTAAACCCCAAATTGTAGATTATGTACATGGTCATACACCAGTGCATATCCGAGATGCACCTGTAGAAACCCTAGTGAGACATAAGCCTCCTTCTTTATCTCCTATTCTTGCTAAACCTCTGGATGGTTGTAAGCCTCTTTCTTCATCTCCTATGCTTGCAAAAGTCCCAGACCGATACCAGCCTCTATATTTTCCTCCCATTCTCCATGACCTCCCTGTCAATTACATCAATAATCTACCTAGGTTTGATGGAGAAAATGGGAAGATCACTGTTGAAAAGCATATTCAAAACCTTGAGGATTTCCTTGACCTTTATCAGGTTGAAGATGATGATGTCTGTATTAGGATGTTTGCCCTGTCTTTGCAAGGCAAGGTTAAAAATTGGTTTAGAAATATGCCATCTGCAAGCATCATAAATTTTCATCAGTTCATGCAAGTTTTCTTAGATAGGTGGGTGGTCATGGGAAATGTTTTCCTCATCCTAGAAGAGTATGACCACTTGAAAAGAAATCTAGGGGAGACAATACATCAGTTTTCAGCCAGATTCAATAAGGTATATCATGCAATACCTGTTGATATAAGGCCACCCCTAGGATCAGCCCACTTGCATTACCCAGATGTCTTCGATCCTGAGATGACATTTCAGTTAAGAGAAAGGAACATTGTAAGCCTTGAAGAAATGTAGAGAATTGCAGTTGATGTGGAGACCAACTTGTTGATCAAAAGGTCAAAGTTAAAGGACAAAGGAAGGAAGCAGCTGAAGTCATAAAAAGCTAAACTGAAGATTTTGGCCAGTGCCATGGAAGAGATGATGTAGAAGATCAATAGGAAATGTGAGTTTGTTGTCGAAAGACATCATGGTTCATTGATTTCAGAGAAAGAAAGTGTCACAGTTCCCAAACATTTTGTTGCTCACCCTTGGTACCATGGTTTGGATAATGATTCTTTCATGTATTCCATTCACCATGCAGTCGAATATGAAGTTCAAAATCAGAGAGGGGTGGAAGATTCTCCTGACATGATATGCATGTTCAATGGAATTTCATACATTGAGGATTTACCCAAGTGTGATTAGTATGATGATGAGAATGAGGCTGAAATAGATGTGGATTGTTCAAAGCAATCAACAACATGTCGTTGGCAGGAAGAAGATCAGTTACAACTCAGATATGACAATCAATCTGCACATGGAAGTTATGAGAGCAAGGATCAATGTGGAGAGAATCTCAGAGTAAGTGAAAACACTTTTCCCTTATGTTTCTCATCTTTTCAATTTCTGAAAAGAAACTCTAGGCATCTCTTTTTCAGCAGTGTTTATTTTAATTTGGTATCAGTTGCAAGATCAAAACAGGTACAAGTTGAAGAATAAGGTTTTGGGACCATCCCAATGGATAAACCACTGGTCTGCATGATTCACAGGTCCGTGGTTCTTGACACCTCTTGAAAGAAGCTGCCATCCCCAGGTGGAGCCTATGTTGGGGTCCTATAATTATAGGCAACTCGATTCTTCGACTATTGATTTGGCATTTCTCTCGTAATGACGAAGTCTGGCTCGGTTGATCCCGTTTTCTTCCCTCCATTCTTTTCACTTGATCCCCCATCACCCTGCTGCATCCTTCATCCATGTTGTGCCCTCACTCCCTTGTCCTCTTGCCCCATTGACTACCTCTCGCCCGTCACCCATCCATGAATAATCAGACTTACGATGAATAAAAATAACAATAAAGTTAATTGATAGGTTAAATTAATTAATAAAGAACTAGTTAATAATTAATTAATTATTAATTAATTAATTATAAATTAAGTTAAAAATCTAAATTAGTAGTTAGGATTAATTAAATATTAAATAAAACAAATTTAAAAACTTAAAACCATTATAATAAACATACAACATTAAATAAATATATTAAAAAATGTAAAACATATCAAATTAATAAAATAAAATACAAAAACAATATAAAACATATTAAATATTAAAACAAAAATAATAAAAAACAAAACATAAAAAAAACAAAACATGAAAAAACAAAATATAAAAATAAAACATATAAAACATAAAACAAAACTTAAAAAAAAACATATATTAAAAAATATTAAAAAACAAACACTTAAAAACCTAAGATACCCTAAGTCTACACACACCCTACTCCACGCACCTCTTCATACCATCACGTCCCATCCAACTTTACATCAAACAAAATCAACGGAGCTTAAAAATTCCGGAGCCCCCCTCACTATCCAAAATTTAATGAGAGGGGAGGTCCGGAATAATGGTTTTTCAATACCACTCCCCATCCACGTGTCGCCTTCTTATTCCAGCGGACCCCACCCCCCCAAAAACCTCTTACCACCTCGGGGGGGTCCGGAATACCGATTTCCAGAAAATAAAACCACCTTTTTCATTTTTTGTCATTTTTTGCCTGTTCGGCACGTCTTCTTCCGGAGGCGATTCTGGGCAAATGAAAATGAATTTTTAAAAAAACAGAGAGGGTTTTCTCTGAAACAGGTGGAAGAACAAAAACCTCTCTCATTTTTTGCAAAAAATCTACAAGAAGCGATAATCTTTTCCATCTTCGAGGCCCTATTTTCCAGATTTCTTCTTTTCTGTTACAGTCCTGATTTTGCGGGAGCCGTTACGGCCATATGGGATGATTTTGGTGAAACCGAAGGAGGTTTTTGTCCAGAACATTCCCGTATCCAATAAACTCCTTTAGTTTTTTCCCAGGTGTCAGCGTTGAAGAGAAAATCACGTTTGTTCGAACCCCTGTTTCGCAGAAAACTGATCCGTCTTTTATGGGAGACAGGGAATTCATTTACAGGGAACACATGGCAGCGGTTAGAGCACCGATCCTCCATCTGGAAGAAAATATCCAACAACCTCAAGCATTCAAAGACTTCTGCATTCACTTGTTTTGATGCTGTTAGAGTCTAT
The DNA here is from genome assembly GCA_010110895.2 of Picea sitchensis. NCBI lineage: Eukaryota > Viridiplantae > Streptophyta > Pinopsida > Pinales > Pinaceae > Picea > Picea sitchensis. The sequence goes on along the minus strand of SNQJ01S0029067.1, from coordinate 81,884 downwards.
TCGCCAACAAATCTTAAACAACCTCCAGTATGCCAGATGTTCAGGCAACAGTTACCAATTTTAACCTTCCTTTTGGTCTGCATTTTTGTTTGTTTTTGAGACAGTCTACAGGTGTCAAAACTTTTGTAAATTATTTTCTATTTTTAGAAAGCAGAGTTATGAGCTCAAGTGTTAGAGGACTGAGATATATTTCTTATTTATACACATGTAAAATACAAAAGAGGTGTTCGACCCGTGAGGTTTTGTGGGCTGGACAATGGGATTTGTCTTTCCAGAAAACCTTTTCTGTAATCATGAAATGATTGACCAGTAATGGACATGCAGTTTACAGGATTCCTGTGTGGAGGTGTTGGTGGCATTTTCTTTTCTCTGTCAAGTATTTTCCTGTCATCTTTCACTTGTTTTCAATTCTTATTGTCAGAAGATAATAACAGAGCAAAATTTATTGTAAAATACTCTCCGTCTGAACTTGTGATAATCTTTATGTTTTTCCTCTAAAAATCTCAGTTTATGAATTCTTAACTGCTCATTTGCTTGGCTTTTTCCTCCCCTAGTTTTTCCTCAAATCGACACCATGAAAACTTAATTCGATCCAACACTTCCACTACCTTGCCCTGTGTAAAAGCTTTGTCTAAGATCTAAGAGTGAATCAAATTTTTAAGTGCAGACACTATTTTCCCAATGACCCTCCTTGCTGTCCCAAAACAACTATTTAAAAACCAAAACCGCAACCCCATACTTTCATAGGTAGCCTAACATCTGTCCTATTCCATACCAAGTTAATTCAGAAAGAGAGATCCCTCTTTGATTCTTGGAGGGCTAGATCCAAGACTTCAAGTGGTTTGAGGTTACCTCTGTGACTGCCTCCGCAGCCTTCTGCAAATTACAGGGTGTTAACACAACTGAAAGGAGTGCACCTAAGGTGTTGTGAATTTTCCTTACAAGCTCAGGAAGCAAAGTGAGAGACTGCCAGGAGGGAAGGAGAATTCCATTGAAGGACATAAGGAATTCATAATCTTAGAAGGTTTTCAAGCCGAGAAAAGTCACCGAAGGAAGTATGGGCAGAAATATGCAAGGAGTGCAGAAGGAAGTTTTGAGAACAGTCTAAGTCTCGAAAGGTGAAATTGCGCTAAGTTTGAAAAAGATTCAATTGCTCATGAAAAGTCCCAAAGTTGGATAGGTCATCCATCATTGAGGAGAATACAAGTGGCATAAGATCAAGAAGTTAGGGATGAGGAGATTCATAAGTTTCCTTGGGATAAAACAAAGGTCTTTGCGAAGTCACAAAGAGGGATTTCATTTTGGATCGTTGGATCTAGAGGAAATGTGGAAGAGATCTATGAAGTTCAAGAAAATGTAAGAGGGAATACCCGAGACAAGATCTCTCGAAGTTCAAGTTCACATAAATGATCTCAACCATTGATCGGAGGAGGAACATGGACCATAGTTGGGTCCCGAAGTATTAACTGATTTGAAAATCGGGAAGGAGGAGCAAGCCNTGTAAGAGGGAATACCCGAGACAAGATCTCTCGAAGTTCAAGTTCACATAAATGATCTCAACCATTGATCGGAGGAGGAACATGGACCATAGTTGGGTCCCGAAGTATTAACTGATTTGAAAATCGGGAAGGAGGAGCAAGCCACTCATGAAACTCCTGAAATGCGGGGTCAGGAAGGAAGATGGCCCATCGTCATAGTCTGTGGTCACATCAAGGAGGGGGTATAGCAAAGAGAGCTAGCTATATCGACGTTAAACTTTGAAGGCACCGAGGAGAGGGTCTATGGGTACCACAACCTTCTCTAGGAAAAAGAACGACCTGTGATAGAAGATTCAGATTCCAGGGAGGAATCTAAGGAGTCACTCTGACTCATTATATTTAATGATCCTAGACCGGTAGGTCGACATCAAGAGTGGTATCAGAGCCTGATTTCACTTGAAGATGACAAGTGAAAGAGGACACAAAGGATATAGTCTGATACCAGGAGTGGTATTAGAGCTTGTTTTGTCTACAAATCGTAGGCAAAGGAGACAAAGTGAGATGCCATGTTGAAAATATTGCAAGGCGTGCGATAGATGGTAAACATTCAGGTGGGCTATAGGTGAAACACGATGGTTGTTGGAAGTTATGAGCATGGTCAAAGGGAAGTCTTCCTGTAGAAGAGAAAAGAGGACATAGACAAGGAACTCCAAGAAATCAGAGTCCAGGTGGAGACGCTAGCATTCAATATGTAGGAAGAGGAAAAGGTGCATTGGAGGTACGAATGACCTTTGAAGAGAATGACTAAGTGGGATGTTCAGAATATTTTGTCGAGGAGGTAGCAAGAGAGGTTGAAGAGGTGGCTGAGGCATGCTGAAACACTCAGCCATAGGGGAAGGAGATCTGGAAAGGGTCTTGCAAGTTGCCAGGTGAGAAAATAGATGGGATCAATGGATCTCATAGAATGCTAGGTGGGAACACGAGACATCCCATATTTCTAGGTGGGAAATGGAGAAGAGATGAGATCAGTCGAGAGTTCACTTGTAGATTAAGAGGAAGTAGGAGATAAACCTCACTCTCTTGAAGATTCACGTAGAACGGGGAGCCACGTGAATGAAGATGATGAGGAGTTACAAACTTCTGTCAGAAAGGTAGAGGATCAGAGGATTGTTCTGATCATTGGATGAGTTGAGATATTCCTACCAAGTAGTCAAGGGGAAGCTAGCACAGAGGTTGCAGAGGCAATGAGAATACATCAAGATGAGACTATCATGAAGGAGGAGGAACAAATAATGATATCTTTCCCAACAACAGAATGCCTAGTTGAGTTGCTCACTTAGTGGGAATTGGATTTTAAGGAATTGGAGGATTTGTTGGACAATCCTAAACCAAAATATGGCTTCCAAGAGATAGACATGGCAAAATAAACGCATAAACATGAGGAACTGCTGGTGGAAGATGGAACATGACTAGCCAAATAACTTACTCGAGTTGATCTATTAGGAGAGAAAGTTGAGAAAAAAACTGAGTGATGTGAACATTGGAGAAGTGGGAGTTGCAGTGGAATGGAAAGATAAGGCCATAAGGGAAGAATATGTCTTGGGGATTCAATATGATTCACCCATAGGAAATGGGGAAATGCAACAAGTTAGTTTGCAACAAAAGAGCTAACCAATGAAATAGTTGGGTGAGGTGGTCGAAGAGATCATGGATTTGATGTCAAGGTGAGTAACATAAGTGGTTAGCATGAGGAAGCTTGATGAAAAGAAGCCTACATGAGCAGTGGGGATGATGCAAGAGTAGAAGCAGTGAAGTAGAGGAGCCGAGAGACAACTCGAAGAGAAATTTTGGGATCCATTTGGATTTCAACCATGCTGGAAAGCTCATGAGCAGGAGCTCATGATTTCGTAGATGTGGAGTATGATGCATGAGCATTTCTCCACTTCCACACACGCCAAACATATTTCATGCGTGATTCTCATTCAAGGAAGGAGAGGCGTCGCCCTCTCATTTTTCCTCGAGAATCTAAGGCGATATCTAGGCATTTATTGAAGATAGGCTAGAAGGAGAAAGATATGCCTTTGCACAACCTATAGATAAGGTTTCCCTTAATAGGCTTATGGAAGAATGGATCTGCATCCGATCTGGAGTATATTTTTCATCATTGCAATTTGTCCTTTTGATAGGCATTAGGGATAGTGATTTGACACCACTAGTTATCCTGCAAGGAATCTCATTTGAGCCCCTCTTGTATAATGTTGCTAAGTAGAAGAAGTAGGTCGAGAGAGTTGTTGTTTTTGTAGGCCAAATTTGGCTATAGGAGATAAGGAGAGATATAGAGAGTCGATACTCAGTTGTAGCTCAGACTCCACCATTGTAATTTGGCATTCCACCATTAATAGAAAATGATAGTTTTTCCTATGTTATATTTCTGTGTAATGGATGTTTTGTTATGAATGTCAATTGCATGTTTGTGAACTGTAGATGAACGTTAGAAATCATCTCTAGGAGTAGAGATACATTTTTTTATCCAAGAGTGTGTTGAGTTAGGTCTCGTTCTCTAGGCTAAGTGCAAGGAGTGCACGACAGAGAGGAAACTCTATGAGCCGATGCAAGGAGTGTGTTTTACAAATCTGTAGAGTCTGAAGGGAAACTTCAAGGAGGGCATACTAGATTTATTTACAGAATCAGGGAGAAATTTCAAGGTGGTTAGGTACGTTGGAAAGAAAGACTATGTGAGAGGAAAAACAATTTAGAGTTACTAAATACTCTAAAACACTTTGCGAGGAGGGCATCAAGTTAGTGTGAGTTTGTACAGAGGAAACATGCTTGGAAGTGTTGGAGAATCCCATAATTGTTGA
>SNQJ01S0029066.1:74207-103532 GCA_010110895.2 Picea sitchensis | reverse complement strand
TTTATTAATGTTGTAAATGCATGGGTAAATCAACATGTTGATTTCTGCAATTTTTATGGTCCTACTGCCCCTTGGTTTTCTGTTATATGTATGGTGAATTTTTAAATTCATATTTAGCAGGCTAAGTCGTTTTCCGCAGTGACAGGACTCAGCTTGTTAAGGATGGGTACATTACATTATGGTACCATACTTGTAGGTTACAACATCGTGCCTTTAAGGGTTAGCTCAAGTGATTTGACTTGCCATGTTGAAGTTGTAATGGCCAAAGAGGTCACAAGGTTGAATCCACCTAAGTCCCTCAGGGTTGTGTGTACATGTTTTCCCAGTGACATTTATCTCGAGCGACATTCACTGAATGTGAGGAAGCGTTTGGAGGGTTTCCTCGAGAAAAATTTCCATGAATATATATATATAGAGAGAGAGAGAGAGAGAGAGAGAGAGAGAGAGAGAGAGATACTATCTCAATTGTTTCAAATGGAGTCTTTCAAGGTAGAGTTCACTACAAGGTCTTTGATTCTAGTCTAATGAAGGTTCAAGTGTGATTCAGTCCCACTGGATTACCATTTGCTATTATAGTTTACAATTTAGTTTCCCTCCATCCAAATATTCCAGGGAAAAGGGGGATCCTGTAAGGTTTTTCTCATAGTGTGTGTGTGTTACCAGGGTCCACTTATTAGAAGAAAAATGATATAACTACAAGAAGAAATGATGAGCAATTTGTTGTTCAACTTATAAAGTCTATGAACAATTTACTTTGTATCAATTAGACAATTTACTTTGTGTCAATGTTGATAATTACCTCTTCAAAACTACTTATCAAAAATATTAAAAGTAAAAGTAAAATTTCAACACAAATACTAACACTACTAGTAGTTTTGATATCATATCTTATAGAGCATCTTTACCTCTTATCACTATCTATATAATATGACAAACCTTATAATTATTAACTATATAATATTATGACTGGGCTTCTAAATAATATCAATAACAAACATTATATGTTAAGATTTTGTTCTATAACCTATATGAATATTTTCATTCCTTGTTAAGTAGCATATTTCTATGTTAAGATTATATTCCCTAAGGCAATTGTATCATTATATTAGAAATATCTTATTAATGAACCCAAAGGATTATATTAATGAGTTTGTTATTGATTTGACATTAATTTGTCTTATATTTTAAATTTATATGTGTAGTGTAATGTTTAACTCAATAAAGTAAAACATATTTTTATAAAATAAAAATATTTGTTTTCTCATTTCTGATTGGTTGATATATTCCAAGTCTTATTGTTTGCCTTCACTTATTTAATTAAGAATTAATTACATAATCAATAAAATTGGTTATAAGTACCTAGTACCTTTTATATAAAAATTAAAAAGTAAAAAATGCCATGTGTTCTCTCATTATTACTATCCATTTATTTCATTATTATTGCATTTCCAATAAAACTTGGTTATAAGTACCTAGTACCTTTTATATATTAAAAAATTAAGAAAAATAAATATAAATGTCATGTATTCTCTCATTATTACTATCCATTTATTTCCTTATTATTGCATTTTATGATTTTTTCTTCTTAGTTCATTAGCCTAGAATACTAGATTAATACAAAATGATATACATATAATTATGTATGATGACATATGTGTAATTTCTTTAATGGTAATTTTGAATTTCTTTTTAAATGAAAATAAATTAGTAAAAATATAGTTAAAGAGATGAAAAACAAAATGAGTATAAACAACTTATATATATATATATATATATATATATATATTTCCTTTAATATATATTTTTGAGATTTTTTTCTTTAATAAGATAAAATAATAATTATAACCAAATTGACAATGGTTTTATAGTAAATTGACAATTATTCTTATGGGTGATGTCTAATTAGTTAAAGTAAATTGACAATTGTTGAGATACTTTAACTAGTTAAATTATGCATGCTCGTTCTTTATCTTATGGGTGATGTCTAAATGCGATGTAATTATTCTTATTATTCTAAAAAAATATAGAATTAAACTTTATATTATTTAAAAGCAAAAACTTTATTAATTGATTTATAAGATAAAGATTTATTTTATTTAATAATAAGAAAAAGAATTATTAGTGTTATTATTACTAAAAAATGCTTTCCTCTTTTCCAAAGCTTTAGCGGCAAAAGCAAGTTGGGGATTGGTCTCATCTAAAAGTTTATGGACGAAGGCAGTCAACCAAAAACATATACACTTGGAAACTGGATAGAAATTAGCAAAAACCTAACAAATAATCCCACTTTATTTCACTTCATAGTAAAACTTTGTTAATAAACACCCAGTAACGTCAACCCATGACTTCTTTTTTTACAAACTTTAATGATCATACTAACCTCAACTTATCAATTTTAATGGGTCATATTAACCTCAACTACATGGAAGATGATAAATATTATTGATAGTACCGATGAAGACTTTATGAGATGAGAAATACTATTGATCGCATTAATCAACTACATGGAAGATGATAAATATTATTGATAGTACCGATGAAGACTTTATGAGATGAGAAATACTATTGATCACATTAATGGAGACTTTATTTTTTTATTTTTTTTAATGTATTTTTTTTTTTTTTTTAAAAAATGGATTTGATGATAATGATGATGATTAAGACTTTATGAGATGAGAAATACTATTGATCACATTAATGGAGACTTTATTTTATTTTTATGTATTTTTAAAAAATGGATTTGTTGATGATGATTAACATCCACTTGAAACTATTACATCGAACCTTTAAAATGTAAGAGATTACTTTGATTTCTTTAAAATTGTATTTTAGTGCCAAAAAAACATTGAAAGAAGTGTTCCAAGATCACTATAGTTTTGATGACTTAGAAAGGTTAGGAAGGATTGTATTGTGGCAAATATTTTTTAAATTTGGATCTAATTCCCGGTGACAAGGCAATCTAAGAGAAAGTTTTTTTTTGTCGTCAACCCTCTTAGTGTCACAAAGAGATGACATATTAAGCCCACCATGTTTTGGGGGTGTGCAATGCCCAATTTCACTATGTATGTAATTTTGTTTTATTTTAACTTGATGTTGATTTTTCTTCTTTGCACTTGTCAAAATAGAGAGATACTTTTGATATCCTAAATTAGGGTTGACCACCTCCTTGTAGCATCTTAATTTCCTTTTTTATCCTCTAACTCTTTATCACACCACATTAGACTTAGATTTAGAAGTGATGATATTTGTAGTATTATTGGTATTATGCATGATGGCTTCTTCTTGTATTCCCCAATGATTTAGTCAAGAGATTTGGCATCTTAATGCCATCCTCGCTTGAGTCAGGTGGTTTTGGCTAGAGTTTGAAGTAATTTTGGGGGAGCCTCTTATGCGTCCATGTTGTTTATCTTGTTTCTTTATGAAAGTTGGGTATCTAATCGCAATTCTCTCTCAATGGAGGAAAGGCTTGTTTCTATGAGGATAATTACTTTTTCAATGTATTAATAAAGTTTTTATTAATTTTTATAAATATTAAATAAAATTAATGAAAACGCTAATTGGGTTTGGTTTAGATACTTAGGACAAATGATTTTTATCCTCAGTTCAATTCTAAGGCATGTTAAACTCATAGCAGTATATTATTGTAATGAAGCTGAAAATTTAAGAAAAATTAAATAAAATTAATTTACTTATAATGTTTATAGTTTTAAATTATTTTATTATAAGAATCTTCAATTTTATAAAAAATAGAAATATTATTAAATAATTAAAAATTCAATCAATTATGATAATCACCTATTTCATATATTTAAAAAAATACGTATTGATCTTTTTTTCAAGCATAATTAAAATTAAGGAGTAATTTATAATGTTTATAGTTTAAATTATTTGGTTAGAATCTTCCAATTTTATAAAAATAGAAATATTATTAAATGAATTAAAAAATTCAATCAATTATATGATAATCACCTATTTCATATATATTTAAAAAAATACTTATTGATCTTTTTTTCAAGCATAATTAAAATTAATTTATAACTTTTTTGTTTCAAAATTTATTGATAAATATTATTATTGTCAATTAGGTCTAGCTCATGTAGTTGTGAGATGGAGTGTTATCCTCCCCATAGAGTTCTATTTCCGTTAATAACATGTTGAAAAGGTAGTCTAAATGCATGAGGAATTGCCCTTTTGATGATAAATATTATTGTCAATTGGGTCTAGCTCATGTAGTTGTGAGATGGAGTGTTATCCTCCCCACCCAAGTTCTATTTCCGTTAATAACATGTTGAAAAGGTAGTCTAAATGCATGAGGAATTGCCCTTTTGAGCAACTCAGGATAATGGGAGGGGAAACCAACTTTTTAGCTTGAAATATGGTAGGAATCATTTTGAATTAATGGAATCATAAATATAAAAGTTAACGTCACACAATATTTGAAAATACTAAATCTGAGTGTGTAGGTTTTCACATTCATAAAACGTTAAAATTGAAATTAAAAGAAAAGGTTAAAGAAAATAAACTTTAAGAAATATAATTTGTTAAGATTGTATTTCTTTTTTTAACAGAAACTGGGAGATATTTTCATTAAGTAAAATTGTGTAGGAGCACACAACAAAAGCGTAGTAACCTAAAAATTTCTAAGAGTAGGCCTAGAGGGGTCTCTGACTGGTTACAAAAATTGCTCACGGGAAGATATTTAGGAAATTCTAGGAGAAACCTTTTACCAAAAAATCCTGGGAGTATAAACTTTGATATAGAATCCTAGGCTAAGTATGCATAAGCAGTTCATTCAATTAAGAATATAGAGTGTGTCCCTTCATACTAGAGATGCTATGATTAAACCCAAAGATGGGATAATTAAGGTCTAGGAGGGGAGGAAAAATGAATGGTGATGAGGCCGCAAATGAAATTTTGGAGACTAACGTGGGCAATAGACTAGAACCTGGGTAAAATAAAACCTCTTCATGTTGGGATCGAAGTGCTACACTTTCATCATGTAATCAATGCAAATCATTTCTTTGTTGCACAATGATTTCCAATATGGTGAGTACCTGGGTATAGAGACCTCTTAGTTGACTCTATAGTGTATGAACCAATGTGTGCAAATCTCCCAATTCATTTTCCAATTGAGCAATGATCACCTTCCAATTCCCTGGTCTCCCCTGCACCATTGGACCAAGATTTGTAGAGTAAACCCTGAAGGACTGAGCAAAAATGTCAATATGGTCAACGACTAGGACACAAACAAGGGAACCCATGGGGTATTCACTCCATGAAGTTGTGACATAGCACGTGCATTCATGGACTATTAAAGAATACCCCTAATTTCACTAGATATTGATAAATACCTCCCAAAATTCTTTTGTTGAACCCCCCTCCCAATACATATTTCCAATAATAATAATAAATTGTATTTTTACTAGATACCCCTTTTTATACCCCCCAATACCTATAAACCCCTAGATACCTTTCACCTCCCCCCCCAATACCTACAATAAATTGACTTTATTTTTCACAATTTAAAAACCCCCTTTATGAATGAATGTGATAAGATATTAGTCAACAAGGTGAAGCCCCCATGAGGAAACCTAAGAAATAGATGCCACCTTAAGAGTCGTAGAGCCATAAAGAGGAAACAAAACACAGATGAATGGTGTCATGGATGAATGATGCACAATGCTCATTAACCATCAAGATTCATGATTGCAGGTGCAAAAGGACTAGGTCATGGCAGATGAGACCTTCCCACATGCACCCAGGAGCGAGCGGAGAGGTGAATTAAAATGATAAGAAGGTGGGTTGAGTTTATGAGGGCACCAATGAAATGCATGGTCAACACGTGACCCGTATCCCAACACTTGGTCACTTGGAGGGACCAATGCTTATGAATAAATGATATGAAGAGACATCACAGAATTGGGTAGAAGGTGGAACCTTCGTTGATACTAAAGACACCCATTTTTCCCTTGGTGGAAAGGTTAGCTTGTCTATCCATCACTGAGTTGTTGATTATGAAGATGTGAAGGGGTTTGGCATGTTGGAAGGCTTGGATTTTTTTTTAATTCTATAAAATATGGACCTGAGACGAGAATCTCTGGAAAAATTCCCTAGACGCAAGTGCCTGATAGTGTTTTTGGAGTCACCAAGGATTATGAGGCTACAGATGCCATGAGATATGGCTAGTCATAGCCCCTAAAAAAGGGTGTAAGCCTCTACTTGGTTGTTGGTGGCATGTCCTAAACTCCAAGAATAAATGAGCTCAATGTTTCCTCCAGGGCCATAAAGTACCCCGCCCACTCGTTCCACCCTGTTGTTAAAATTGTATTTCAAGGAAAGAAAAAGATGGCTATAAATGAGGAGATGGGTAAATAATATTGGGATGACTAAGAATATTCCATCGATATTTAATCTTGTCCATCCAAAACTGATTAAGCACTAAAAACCTATTAAATGTCCCCATTGTCAATAGGTGTACCCCTTTGGGCGTAATTATAAAAATCATTTAATTTTTAAATATATATATTAAAAATTATTTAATTTTCAATAAAATTAAATTTGAGTTTTTTTTTAATTAAAAAATAAATTTTATTGTGTTTTTATAGATAACATATAGTACATCTATCATAATTTTACTTTAATTTGTATTTATATACATTCCATTGTATGTCAATTCATCAATCTTATAAGATTTATTTATATTATTTATTATTATTATTTTAATACATATATTATGAGTAATAGAGTGTTTTTTTTTTAATTATAAAAGAAAGAAAAAAATTATTGTATTTTTATAGATGGTGATGGTGGTGGCGGTGGTTAATGTCCATTGAAACAATTTTTTTTCTATATGGGGCTTTAAGAAAGGTAAGAAAAGTACTTGGTTTTAAGAGAAACATTCTTAAATCACCATAGTTTTGATGGCTAAAAAGGTTAGGAAGGTGGGTAATGTCGGCATTTGGCCTGACAAGTCGGCACACAAGTGTTGGATGAATTAAGTCGATGCCTTAAAGGAGGCAAATGAGAATTATTCCTAATTTATTCTTCAAGGCGAAGGCCTTGAATTCTCCTCGATCTACGAGGAGTTTGGTTAGCCACTTTTATGTGTCAACTCTCTGTGGGACCATGATACACGTCAACCTAAGAAAGTCTACAATTGTCTAGCACACTACTAGAAACATTCCTATATGGAAACAATAGACACAAACATGTCTCGTTAATACTCTGACTCATGCGGATTAAGTCTAGAGACCATAATAGTCACAAGGCAGGGTAAAGGGTCTTTCGGACGAAGGAAAGGGTTGATTAAGTCTCTTGAACCGACAAACAAAGGAATGAGAAATGGTTATCCCAACCTCCATTAACCAACCTTATCTGGTGCAAGTATCCATTCTTCACAGGGCACCCTCCAACAACACTGAAAAGTGTGATGTGAAATATTCCCTAGGTACCACGACAAACCCCCATAGTCACCTTTTGAGATCCCTAGGAATGACCACTAAGGTCACCAACTCGCAGTCAATGTCTGGGAGGTACAGTCGACAGTCGAGATCAAACGTATGGGAAAGGTAGCTAATCCTAAAGCCTTGAAAGCACCGCCTTTCACGAAGGTACATGTATTAATGAAACCCCCAATATATGTTCTTTCCGCTACATTCAATTAAGCTCCAAAGGGGTCTCTCCTCTACTCTCCTTCACGCAACTGCATGTTTATCTCTTACATTAGAGGAGGCTCCCAGCTATACTTATACGATGGTTGGATTTAGGCTCTCCCTAGCTCAGACTCCTATGTTTTTCTTCTAGCCTTGGAGAAATTTACTCTCCACCCTAAACCAAGGCTCTAGCACAAACTTGTTTGTGTACCCTATAAAAGTGAAGATGTCTAATATAGTTTTAGTTAATCATTCATATTAAGGGTTACTTTTACTCAACAAAGGTACTGATGAAACTTGAATGGTGTTTATGACAGACTCCAAACAAAAGTCACTTAAGAACACAATGCAGTGTGTGGTTTCTTCAAATGAAAAAGGTGTGCAATAATGATTAAATGAAACTCTTTTTCTTTTCAATGACGACAACAAAATGTTTTTTGAATGCAATATTTGAGACACTTTGTAATGCAACCTAGAATCTCTTTTTAAAGACCTAATGCAACACAAAACACAAAAAATTGCACACAGAGGTTCTTTTCTTTGAAAAAGGCTACCACTACCAAAGCAAACTATAATGCAAAGCAACTTGAATGCTAGTTAACTGAATCTTTTCTTTCAATGATCACATGAAAGGGTTCAAGAAATGAGTAACAAAGAAGCAAGCATATTTTTGTTCTTTTTCGTTTTCAAAGCACTCAGCCAAGAAACCATTAAAACTCAATGAGACTGGATATTCAACCAAACAAACAAGGTTGATATCCCAATCAACCCAATAAACCTTATACAAACCGACTCAAGCAAGATCTTTTTCTTTTTTTTTCGTATAACTTTTTAGATTTGAGAAAGTAAAATCCAGAAAGACACACAAGATACCCAAGCAAACTAAAAGAAACAACTGCAGCAGGAACACTACACCAAGATAACACACCTCCTCAAGGAGTAGCACACAAGAGATAGATACCAAAAGATTGAATAAGAAGAAACTGAGTCACTACAACAACTGCATCACCTTCTCCAAAATTGTGCCTTGCTTCTATGTAGTTGGGAGAGTGTGAGTGAGTGAACAAATGAGCCAAGACGTCCTCTATTTATAGTCTTCCTAGCCACTAGACTAGGTCGACTTCTTCTCTAGAAAGGTGTCAACTTCTTCTCTGGAAAGGTCCTCCATATATGGGTTGTCTGTATATGCGCATATATGGAAGCGCGCATATACGGAAGCCATCTTTCGTAAATGCGTCTTCCGTATATGCACGCTTTCATATATGCGCATATACGTTGACCACTTCCATAAATGCACATTTATGGAAGCACACATATATGGAAGACACCATTATGGAAGTGGTCAGCTTCCATATATGCATCGTCCATATAAGCACATTTATGAAATTCGTCGTCTGTATATGCGCATATTCGGAAGCGCGCATATACGAATGCCACCTTCTGTAAATGCGTCTTCCGTATATGTATGCTTCCATATATGCACACATACAGAAGTTGTCGTCCGTAAATGCACATTTATGGAAGTCGGCCTCCGTATATGCACGCTTTTGTATATGTGCATATACGCTGACCATGTCCATAAATGCACATTTATGGAAGCACGCATATACGGAAGACACCATTATGGAAGTGGCCAGCTTCTATATATGCGTCGTCTGTATGTGTGCATTTATGGAATCTGTCGTCCATATATGGGTCATCCATATATGCGCATATACGGAAGCCACCTTCTGTAAATGTGTCTTACGTATATGCACGCTTCCGTATATGTGCATATACGTTGACCACTTCCATAAATGCACATTTATGGAAGCATGCATATACGGAAGACACCATTATGGAAGTCGTTGGCTTCTGTATATGTGTCGTCTGTATATGCACATTTATGGAATACGTCGTCCGTATATGCGCATATACGGAACCACCTTCCGTAAATGCGTCTTTTGTATATGTGTGCTTCCATATATGCGCATATACAAAAGTTGTCGTCCGTAAAATCACATTTATGGAAGTCGTCCTTCGTATATGCACGCTTCTGTATATGCGCATATACGTTGACCACGTCCATAAATGTGCATTTATGGAAGCACGCATATACTAAAGACACCATTATGGAAGTGGCCAGCTTCTGTATATGCGTCGTCCGTATGTGCGCATTTATGGAATCCGTCGTTTGTATATGTGCATATACAGAAGCGCGCATATATGGAAGCCACCTTCCGTAAATGCATCTTCCGTATATGCACGCTTCTGTATATGCGCATATATGATGACCACTTCCATAAATGCACATTTATGGAAGCACGCATATACGGAAGACACCATTATGGAAGTGGTCAGCTTCTGTATATGTGTCGTTCGTATATGCGCATTTATGGAATCCGTCGTCCGTATATGCGTCATCCGTATATGCACATATACGGAAGCCACCTTCCGTAAATGTGTCTTCCGTATATGCATGCTTCCATATATGCGCATATACAGAAGTTTTCATCCGTAACTACACATTTATGGAAGTCGACCTTTGTATATGCACGCTTTCGTATATGCGCATATATGTTGACCACTTACATAAATGCGCATTTATGGAAGCATGCATATACAAAAGACACCATTATGGAAGTGGTCAGCTTCCATATATGCATCGTCCGTATATGCGCATATACAGAAGCCACCTTCCTTAAATGCGTCTTTCGTATATGTGTGCTTCCATATATGCACATATACAGAAGTTTTCATCCGTAAATGCACATTTATGGAAGTCGGCCTCTGTATCTGCATGCTTCCGTATATGTGCATATATGTTGACCACTTACATAAATGTACATTTATGGAAGCATGCATATATGAAAGACACAATTATGGAAGTGGCAAGCTTTCGTATATGCATGACATCCGTATATGTGTATTATTTGATGATCTATAATCTTGTGCTAGAGCACCCTGGGTTTGAGGATGGCATTGGACTCATCCTAATTTTTGGGGCTTCTTCACATTTCCCAATGTAGTCCACATTCCCCAAGGTAGGGGTCACATCCTCCAAGGCATAGATGGGCTATTTTCACTTGCATTGGTCACCTATACGCATGCCACATTGAACATTCCAAAATGTTCTCCCATTTTATCCTCTTTTTACACTTTATTTGAGGGATGACTTACTCATTTGGATGTCATACTAGTTGTTGGGGGTTTTATGACCTATTTTTTGACTTGGAGGGTCACTTCCATGATTTAGGGAGGTGTCTTTGCTTGAGATATGGACCCAATAATGGCTCGAATAGATATTTTAGGACTTGTGAGCATGATTAGAGGATATTTCCACTTCTTGGGGGTTATTTCATGAGATCATCCCACCTTTGGAGGTTGGAAGTTGGCACATTTCTTACTTGCAGGACCACTTCACCATGATTTGGGTCTTATACCATGCATTTGAGGTGTAAATATATCCCTTGAATACCTCATATATGACATTTTGATGCTATTTTGGAGAAGCTATCCCTTTTGGAAGGGTTTATTTCATGATGTTGAAGACGTTTTTCACCTAGGGGACTTGTACGTCCACATCTAAGGAAGCCTAGGACTCTTCCATTTGACTTTGAGGCATTTATGGGGCATATACACACTTTAGTAGGGCTTTTGGAGGCCAACATTGCATCTTGGATCCACATTCATCCTTATTTAAGGGGGACGCCCTTCTCTTGGATGTTATGTCACCTTGATCATTGTGCATGTGGCTTGACCACCTTATTTTATTGTTGTTTTAGTGTAATTATTTGTAGGTGAATTGTATTTTATTTTTTTAGTCCTAGATATAAGGAATCACATGGGATAATATTATATTATTGTAAAGGAAGTATATTGTCACTCTATATAAATATATGCACTTCCTCATTTGTACTCATGGTTGGATTTTTCGAGCTCTCACTCTTTGGAGATTAATTAACATATCTTTTCTTAGAGAATTTATATTGTAAATGATTCTTTCTTTGTGGATGAATATTTTCAATTATTGAAGCTTATCTATCTTATCTTTTATTTGGTGCATAAGGATTAATGGTGTGATATTCAAGTCTTCTACAAACCTTCATGATTGATCCATTTGAGGGGTAAGTTGACCATTTTGAATGAATATTTTCTAGGGTTTCCTTCCTTCTTCCTTTGTTGATTTGGTGATTATTTGGTGCCTTGATGTGTTTTTCCTTTGGTTCCCTATCAAGAGGTATTATGTAACTTCATCAAAGGATAGTTTATTTTGTTGGTGAAGGTATTCCATCAAGATTCCCTTATTGTATACCATGATATTCATTGTTGATCTTGATTGGTTGAGGGATACATTTTCCTCTTGGTTCTAATATCAAAGACCTAATCCTTGAAGGAAGTAAGCCAATTATTGAAGGGTTCTGTCGTGATCTCATTTCCATTTTATTCACCTTGAATCAGTTTCCCCCGTTGGATTTGGAACTAATCTCAATATAATTCCATCACTTATTATAAAACCCTAAAACCCCAATATTCCATTTTACTAAGGCTACTTTCTACATCACCTTGTGCCTCATTGCTTGGTCTTGGTAATCTACTCTAGACCATCCTAAAGCGTAGAGGATAAGTTACTGAGGTGATAGTGGTGACCATCCTAACACTGCCCCTTGAGTTGTACCTTGTTAGTTTTTCATATGGTTGGATCTAGCTATTTCTAGAGAGCGTGCTTTGAGACCTTTGAGCATGTAGGAATTCCCATCCTTCTGAAAACTGGTGTATAATTATAGGAAATCCATGGTAATGGGGCCTATTGTTATCAACCATTCAACACCTAATATAGTATCACTTTTTCCCATTTCAATGGTAAATGTGTGAGTTTTCAAGGAATAATCACCCTTTTGAAGTTTCACAATTTCACACTAGCCTCCACATTTCATAGATCCCCCATTAGAAATCATAATCTAAAAGTTGTTAAAACAACATGGATATAGCAGTGTGTTTCTTGGTAAATGCAATGATGAAGGAAATTATGAGTGCTTCCATTGTTGATTAAGATGATAACCTTCCTATTCTTGTTGTAGCCAACCAAATTTAATATCCTAGAAGAAGAAACATCGATCAAAACATTGAGAGAGATTTTGGGTTCTTGACCTGATTAGTTAGGAAGTGGAACGTCCTTGGTGGAGGGGATGAATTTCTCCTAAGTATTTCCATCAAATTCATCATTAGAAATGTCCTAAAAATGGCTACAAACTAACTTTTGTTCCTTAGATTTATTCCCTAGATAATATTTTTCTTCATAGTTGTAGCAAAGACCTTTCAGTTGGTATGTTTCCATTTTGTTCTATGTCAACTTGTGGACCTTGAGGGGTGGAGTAGATTAATGGCCACAAAATAACTTTTGTTCCTTATATTTATTCCCTAGATAATATTTTTCTTCATAGTTGTAGCAAAGACCTTTTAGTTGGCATGTTTCCATTTTGGCATGTGTCTAACTTGTGGACCTTGAGGGGTGGAGCAGATTGATGCGCAGCCATCACAATTGGGCATGGATGTTGAGAAAAGTTGGAGTGTTTGGATGATGCATATGATACAACTTGTGCATGGAGAGCAATTTGCATGGCCTCCAACCAAGTAACAGGGTGGTTAATCTCCACTTGAGCTTTGATTTCCTACTTAAGACTACTTATAAATCATTGTTTAGAAAAAAAAAATTGTTAAATTTTCTACTTATAAATCATTTCTTAGAAAAAAAAATTGTTAAATTTTCTGTTCTAACAACCAAATGTTCAAAAGCATCAATACATTCTTTCGCCATGCCGATTTAGCTTAATTTGGTAAGCTGGCCCAAAAGATTAATATTCATGATAAAGTGGGCAAATAAGACTTTCACAACCTACTTCCATGTATTGAACGTTGGAGATGCTTTCTTATGCCACTACCACCACTACTAATTTTCCCTATCCAAAAATATCAATATCCATGATAAAGTGGGCAAATAAGGCTTTCACAACCTACTTCCATGTATTAAAGTGGGAAAATAACGCTTTCATAGCCTACTTCCATGTACTGAAAACCTTGGAGATGCTTTCTTATGCCACTACCACCACTACCAATGTTCCCTATCCAAATAGATGATAGAATTTAGAGTTTTAAGAAGACATCCACTATGGCATGAAGACAAAAGTAGTGTTATATATATTATAGGACCATATATATTTTTAAATCTCCACACTAGATTTATGAAAAATATTCTAATCTTACAATATTTTGAAGTCAAGCTAATCTTACAATATTTTGAAGTCTAGCTTGACTTGAAAAATATTCTAATCTTACAATATTTTGAAGTCTAGCTTGACTTGAAAAATATTCTAATCTTACAATATTGATTTTGAAGTCTAGCTTGACTAGATTTATGAATATTATACCAAAATAATATTCTAATCTTGAAGTCTAGCTTGACTATATTTCTGAAGATTATTCTAGATTTATGAATATTATTCCAAAATAATATTCTAATCTTGAAGTTTAGCTTGACTAGATTTATGACGATTATTCTAGATTTATGAAGTTTATTCTAGGACCATAAAAAAATTTAAATCTGTTGTAGACTAAGATCATAATATTTTGAAGTGTAGTTTGTCAAGATTTATGAAGATTATTCTTGGCCCACAATTATTTTTTAAGTCTGGTTGATAATAGATATGGAGTGTATTTCATAGAAATAAGTCCATTAATGTGAGCAAATTGTTTTAAGACTCACAGTTAAGGAATGGTATAAGTGACAATGAAAATAAATAAATAAATAAAGAATATGAATCTTTTTCACAAGAATAGAACTCGTTTATCAATCCTTTGTATAGGCAAACTTCAAGACTTTGTAAATTATCTAATTAACATAATCTATTTTGAGACTGTAAATTATAAAAAATAGTTCTGGATACATAGCAAAAAGCGCAATCTACAAACACCATAAATAGTGGAACACAAGATTTGCATAATTCCATTAAACACTTACAAAATCTCAAGTGTGTCAAATATTCTAAGTATCATGTAGAGAGTTTTCAGAGTCTAAAATTCTGATTCATCTACTTGTAGTTATTATAGACAGAAATGTGAGAATTATTACTTTTTTGCCTTCACAAGCCAAGGCAAGCCAAACTATAGATATAGGCTAAGCATGGCACAGCACGACAGTCATCCTCAGTTGTCCTATTTTCTCTATCTACCACAAAAGGGGCTCTTCACAGCGTCCATGACACTCTGCGTAGCACCCTTCACTGTGTCCCCTGCCTGCATTGTCATTTGACACTCAATCAACTTCAATACATTCAAAACCAAAATGAACTTTTAAATTTGATAATTAATCAACTCTTAGAAACCTAGCGGTACATTATTTTATAATAAAATTAACAAAAACCTGTTGGAAGAAAGAGCCAATTTGTTCCTTCCCCTGTTGGGTTGTACCCATGGCTGACTGACCCATTCCCTTGGTCGCGTCCACGACCAACTGACCCATTCCCTTAGTCGCTTCGGTCACCTGAGAAGCCTTCTCCTGAGTCATGTCCTTCATCCCCTTCGCATTACAAAATATAGAATACTAATAACAGTAAAATCTTCAATAACAATAACAATAACAAAATACACAATATCAATAACAGTAAAATCGTCCATAACAAGTTTTTAGAACATTAGATACTCCAGAGAGGAGAATGAGAGTACAAATAACACTGGTAAATAAATAGATTGTTACTTGGGTTGATTGTTGAGCTTGTCCAACCTTTTCCTCGCGTATTGCTTGTACTGATCCGCCATCTGGATGAATAACTGTAGATCAATCAACCTCTTCAACTTTGAATTTTCGCATAAATGATCTAGGCAAACGAAAAGGCTGAGCATGCAGGTTTACAAATTCAAAATCTGCATTGGAATGGACATCGATCCTTGATGCCTTTATTAAATTCAAAATTCGATTTTTCAAACTAGCCTTCAATTAATTCGTTGTATAGTATATCATAGAGGTCGTATATTGTATAATGTATGATTGTTTATGTCGACATACAAGAGGGTGGAATACAACCCAAACGAAAAGGCCCTCCCGGTGTCGGAGGACCAAGATCGTTGAACTAAGCATGGACGTCCAGGGTGGTAGCAACTGGATGGTCATGCTCCATAGTTGCATGGATGGGAAGCCTTCTGACATAATCTTAAAAACTCTGTAGCAGGTTGGATATTGCTTGCCGGTGGAATACAACCGAAATGGAAAGGATATTGCTTGCTAGTGGAATACAGCCGAAACGGAAAGCCCTCCCACATAGGACGGAGATGGTCGAACTAAGCACAGACGTCAAGGGTGGCGACGGGATGGTCATGCTCCATGGTTGCATGGATGGGCAGCCTGCTGACAGAGTCTTAAAGACTCTGCAGCAGGCTGGATATTGCTTTCCCTTGAATGGAGGATTAGGAATCACATGTTGGAGTGGGAGAAAGAGATGGGGTTAAAGAGGGTGGCAAAATTTAACTATATACAACGACGAAAACATAATTATATATTCATTAAAAAGAAACTAGCAAATCCTTGTAATGGCTTATTTAACATATTTGACCAAAATATATATGACAGAGAAGGGAACCCATGGGGTATTCACTCCATGAAGTTGTGACATAGAACGTGCATTCATGGACTATTAAAGAATACCCCTAATTTCACTAGATATTGATAAATACCTCTCAAATATATTTTGTTGAACCCCCCTCCCAATACATATTTTCAATAATAATAAAAAAGTGTATTGTTACTAGATACCCCTTTTATACCCCATAATACCTATAAACCCCTAGATACCTTGAACCTCCCCCCCAATACCTACAATAAATTGATTTTATTTTTCATAATTTAAAAACCCCCTTTATGAATGAATGTGATAAGATTTTAGTCAACAAGGTGAAGCCCCCATGAGGGAACCTAAGAAATAGATGCCACCTTAAGAGTCATAGATCCATAAAGAGGAAACAAAACATAGATGAATGGTGTCATGGATGAATGACTCACAATGCTCATTAACCATCAAGATTCATGATTGCAGGTGCAAAAGGACTAGGTCATGGCAGATGAGACCTTCCCACATGCACCCAGGAGCGAGCGGAGAGGTGAATTAAAATGATAAGCAGGTGGGATGAGTTTATGAGGGCACCAATGAAATGCATGGTCAACACGTGCCCTGTAGCCCAACACTTGGCCACTTGGAGGGACCAATGCTTATGAATAAATGATATGAAGAGACATCACTGAATTGGGTAGAAGGTGGAACCTTCGTTGATACTAACGACACCCATTTTTCCCTTGGTGGAAAGGTTAGCTTGTCTATACACCACTGAGTTGTTGATTATGAAGATGTGAAGGGGTTTGGCGTGTTGGAAGGCTTGGATTTTTTATTTTTTTTTTATAAAATATGGCCCTGAAACGAGAATCTCTAGAAATATTCCCTATACATAAGTGCATGATAGTGTTTTTGGAGTCACCAAGGATTATGAGGCTACGGATGCCATGAGATATGGCTAGTCATAGCCCCTAAAAAAGGGCGTAAGCCTCTACTTGGTTGTTGGTGGCATGTCCTAAACTCTAAGAATAAATGAGCTCATTGTTTCCTCCAGGGCCATAAAGTACCCCACCCACTCATGCCACCCTGTTGTTAAAATTGTATTTCAAGGAAAGAAAAAGATGGCTATAAATGAGGAGATGGGTAAAAAGTAAAAAAGACAAAAACATTAGAGTGGGGTTTAAAAGATAAAAATTAAACCAAGAAATCAAAAAGAAAGAAGTTGAATAATAATAAATAAATAAATAAAATAATTTTTAAAAATAGAAGGGCTAATGATCAATACGATGAATAGTGGGTTTCCAAGATTGGCTAAGTTTGTAATCATCTTCGCGATTAAAATTATTAGGATGTTTTTCAATTTCCAATGCTTCACAAATGATACGAGAGGAGAAATGGGGTTCTGAAGATAGAATTTTAGCTTGGTCAAAGCAAATGAGATTATTAGATTTGTAACAATGTTATGTGATAGATGACATGGAAATGTGATTATGAATGGTGTTGTCTATATGTTCTTTGAGATGGAATTTAAATGATTTACCAATTTGGCCTATGTATGATTTTCCACAGGGGCATGGAATTTTGTAAACTCCTTGGTCAATCATGGGATCAAATTTACCCTTAGTTGTCTATTTTTACATCAATAACAACAATTTTATCAATTTAAAATAAAATTTTTAATATAAAATATATAAAAATAACAAAAAAATCAATAAGCAAGAAAATCTAACATTCTTTCACACTTATAACACTAATCTAGCCGTAACATATATCAATATGGTTAACCAGGGGTGGCAGGTGCAGTAGGGAGTCTTCGTGATCTTGGATGAAATAAGATTGATCATTACACTTGGGATCTAAGGAAGGTCTCAAATAATTTGGCAAAGGCTTACTCCCTGTGGTGTGGTATTTCCATCACTAAGGGAGAAATTATTAGATCCTTAATGATCTTTGGAGACTCAATGTTGATCATCAAAGCAATGATAGCTCATTCTAATCCAATGGGAACTAAGCTAAAAACTCTCATTTCCAGATTTCATAATCAAATGTGATCTCTCTTTATTTGACAAGGTCACATTCTTGCATATCAAACGAGATCTGAGCTCTAAGGTTGATAATTGAACCAAGATTTCCTTTGATCTAAGCCTCAGAATAATGTCAGAAAATGGGGAATTAAGTTTTAGCTTAATCCCCTAAAGTTAACAACAAGTGGCTATTAATGTATTGTTTTCCCAATACGAATCAATTAATGCAATTAGGTATGTTATGCCTTAGGAAGGACGGAGGGAGGAGCTCCATTCTTCCAAATGATTTACATTTGTGAGCTCATTTTGTGGCAATTCATTGCTCATCACTGTTTGGGACTCGACAATGTGGGATTATGGATGTTTGGTGGTCTTTGTAGGGGCATTTCACAAGTCTTGTGGATTTGTTCTTGTTGGCTTTAGGAGGTGGTTTCGGTGGTGGCCTCTAAATTCATTTCAAGGCTCTGTTCTTGTTTGGTTTAGGTGGTGGTCTTGGTGGTGCTTTCAATGTTGGTCTACTATTATGAACCAACGTACAAGAGATGATATGATATGAGATTATCCTAAGACTAGGTTTGCTTGGTGTGTGTGTGTGTGACAAGGGTACAATTATAATGAAGGGTTTAGCCACCTACTAATATAACACTAGAAATGTAATAATTCAATATCTAGGGCTTAACAAATCGCAGGGTTTTAAGTGGCTATATTTGTGTTGGGTCTCGGTGGTTGGTTTGATGGTGGACTCGAAGGTGGTCTATGTGCCTAGATGCTCTCTAGTTTTTTTTCAAGTGGTATTGGAGGTTTGTCATCTTCGCTCCCCTCTCTTTTTGTTCTAGCAACATATGTGTCAAGTATTGGCTAGCAGAGGGGAGTGCTAGTTCTAGAAGTGGTTTAGAGGAATTTCGGGGTGGTTGGATCATGGTATAAGGAAGCTACTCATTTCCAATGTTGGGAACCTCCTCCTACTATTTCAAACTTAGAGAAACAGTAAGTCAAATCCTGAATTTTTAGGCTTTTCCCTCTGGTAACATTGTAGATTATCTATCAATTGAGTTTATCTCGAGTGGTTTGTGTGTTGAGGGGGTGTTTTCCCCCACCCATGTTCAATTCTTACTAGAGTGACATGTTGAGCTCTTAAATGAACGAGCTATCGAAAAAACCTTGGCTTTCTACAAAATCCGGTTTACCCTCGGGTACACCATCCTTGAAATGAGGGAAGTACTTGGAGGGTTTGAGACTCTATTCCAAGTAAATAAATATTGTAGGTGATCTTCAGGCTCAAGATATTTGGAATTTATGGAATGGTATTAAGTTATAGTTTGAAAACTTTGGGTTCCTCATGGATGGGTTAGTTCTAGTTGGTCTGGGGTTTCCCACCCCACCTCATGTCACCTTTCAACCGAGGCTTGCAGACCCCGTCCTCTAGTTTCTTTGATGGTTCTGGGATTGCTCTTTGGTATTTGACTATGTTGGTTTTTGAGTTTCTTTAGATATGGACAATGAAGGTAATAGAGACTTTTGTCAAGTTCTCCAACATCATGAGGAGATAACTCAAGCTAGCAGCAATGCTTTGTTAGTAATATCTACAAAAATTTCTAAACTAGAGCAAGCTTGCTCCACCAATAACACCAATGTTATGAGTATTCTACTACTTTAGAAGTAGAGAATTGATTCTTTGGAATTAGAATGCAATAGATTTCGTAGTTTGTTCCTTTCTCATGGCATGGAAACTCTTTCAATGACTTCTAACCATCAGAGATCAGAAAACTCACTCCAAGCATTCCTGAAGGAAGATGAATTAGTCCACCAACTTTGTGATTCTATGGAAATTGAAGGCTTCAACTCCTCTCAATTCAGCAAAGAGCAAGAAGAAGGCTTCAACTCTTCTCAATTCAACAAAGAGCCGGAAGAAGTAGGTGTCCATCAATGTCATCCTTAATATAGAACATGTGTTTCCTCTTAAGAAGTCGAATGTTCGAATCGAAGAGTTAGGGTATGTATGCAACCCGTGACTTTACCAGTCAAATCTCGTTTAGGCGGTCCTTGTCCCACAAACAAGAGGAGCTCATACACCAATTTGGTGTCTTTGGCTTGGTCTTGACCTTAAAAATAGATTATTATTATTATTATTATAATTATATTATTGGAGTCAAATATGTTAAATAAGCCATTACAAGGATTTGATAGTTTCTTTTTAATGAATATATAATTATGTTTCCGTCGTTGTATATAGTTAAATTCTGCCACCCTCTTTAACCCCGTCTCTTTCTCCCACTCCAACACCTGCTTCCTAATCCTCCGTTCAAGGCTCACCCCAGTAGTAACTCCGGTTAAAGCGGAGTTGACTCTTTCGTTCCATTAGGTCAACCCAACAACGAACGTGTTGTTCAGGTCATCTCTAATGACCGTATCTCCGTTGATTGCCAGATATCCAGAGGTAAAACCCCGTTTTCGTTCAACGAATAGTTGGCACTTAATTTAATATTAGCAGTTGCCATTTCCATTGCGGAGACAGAGGCCGACTGGATTGACTGCTATGCTGCTTTTAATGAGAAGACGTGGTTTCTTATCTGACACGCCACCACTTTCTTTTGTATTTCGATTAATGAAATGAATTTTTCAGATGAACGAAAGTTCCGCCTTCATATGTAGATTTTTTTTTGCTTAGAGCTACTGTTAATTTCGTGGAGGTTAAATAATTTTATTTTATATAATGACATGTATTAATATGGAGCGCAATTAGAAAATGAGGTTACTATTTTTTAACTATTATTTAGTACACTATTATTAAAAAAGTTTATTTTTATATTGTTACCCATATGGAGCATCAATACACTATTATAATAAACACTATATCAAATTAACACACCAAAATCCGTTGTCTATAAAAGCTTTCACCTCCCACCTTCATAGCAACCTCCATTGAAAATCATCAATACACTATTATAATAAACACTATATCAAATTAACACACCAAAATCCGTTGTCTATAAAAGCTTTCACCTCCCACCTTCATAGCAACCTCCATTGAAAATCTCTATAAATGAGGACTATAACCCTATCTCCTACTAGTGAATTTTGGGTCTCCTTAGTATATAAATGAGAACTATAATCCTATTTCCTAGTGGTGAATTTTGGGTCTCCTTAGTATATAAATGAGGACTATAATCCTATTTCTTATTTTTTAGTGGTGAATTTTGGGTCTGCTTAGTAGGTAGATGATCTGTGATCCATAATTCAATTATATAAATCTTTTTATATTAGTTGGTGTTTTTGCAAACAATAATGCCAGAGTACTGATGTAGTATTTTGGTTCTTCTTGTAAGTTAAAAAGTAGTGAGATTGGATGTTAATGACAATCTCATAATGTGAATACTTTCACAATTATAATTGTAATTGGATCACAATAGTATTACTTGCAATCTTTGGATATGCTTGTATACAAGTTATATTTGAGAATACGATGTACACAAATCTATTATTGCACCAATAATCACCATCTTATGAAGAAGACCACAGTTCTTTAGACAACCATAATTAAGTAAAATAATCATCCCTTCTCTATGAAATGTTAAACTATTTTGACCTCTACATTCATCCCTTCTCTATGAAATGTTAAACTATTTTGACCTCTACATTTAGTAATATTTACTCTCTTAATTTTATTTAACCTCCCCATTGAGTTGTTGTTCCCCAACAAATGTACAACCAATTAAGGGAATTTTTTCTTAGTCTATTGTGTGATGTAGCACTTTTCAACTTGGGGAAAATGTCCCTTTAGCTTGATTTGGTAAAGTTGAATGGCTCCACAAATGATTGTTCGATCTTTGAGCGAGAGGACTATGTTGTCTTTTAACTCTATGTCAACATCTACAGTAATCTCCTTAGGAAGCAGTGCAATAGTTTCCTCTTTTTTTCCATCCAACATTGATAGTTGAAATAGCTCTATGAAGTCTTTGTCAAATACATGATGAATTCCCACGTACTATGTTGACTCTAGCTTAAATGTATTCTCCTTAGTCTGTTGGAGAATCATGATGTGTGGGCCATATTTGAGCAATTTTAACTTGTTATTGTTTTCCTTATATGAATTTGCTATAGATATACCAAAACTTTTTCAAAACGTGGAACTAGAGATCAATGTTGTGATGGTCACATTGGGCCTCATGCTTCTACCCACCCTTCTACAACATGTCCCATAGTTTCTCAAGGATTTTCCAAATTTGGTCTATGAACTGAACTACTTTCCCATGCACATCAACTTATTTATCTTCATTTCCCTAGGTATTATATGGTTAAAGGGTATTTTAGAAAAAATATGCAACAATCCTCAAAAGAAAAAATGTGAATCGTAGTGTGCATTGTTGTGATGCATATATAAAATGTCGGTATCCTCAATGTTAAGGTGTGTGACGTTGAAGATGTGAATTAGCTAGAAATGGTGTGATTCATTACCTCAATCGCCCATCTATTTGTAGATGGAAAGCAATGCTCTGTTTTAGCTTTGTGTCCATCAATCCCCAAAGTACATGTCAAAATGCCAAAATTGACTCAAACATTGATTGTCATGGTGACGTAGAATTGAATATGGTAAGCAAAAATGCACACATGCTTTACCAAAGAACAAGCATGTGGCTTGTTGTGCTATGATAGTCTTCCCGCAAGAAATTATTATTGCCATCTTGCTAAAGAAATCACAACTACCTTTAGATAATCATTTCCCTCATTGGTCATTGCTAAATCTCCAAGAAAATCCATTTCTACCAATAAATTGTGATAAGTCAACATACCAACATTGCAAAGGGGGTAAGTGTATACACATGTTTCCACCATTTGCACTCATCCTAACTAATGTGTAGAGAGCAACTAATATCTTGCTTTCTTGTTGGTAGTCTAATTGTTTCAATTACTAAGTAGAATCTATTGATCACTCATCATCAAACATTCACCAAAGCTCCAATTGCTTTGTTTTTTGTGGCGGTTATTCTTCATCCATAGTTCTCCCACCACCTTTTCTTCCAATTATGTGGGAAGATCGAACATCGATGGAGCTATACACTAATATTGATTGTAGTTTAGTTTTTCTTTCTTACCACCATAGCAATGTAGTAGAAAGACTCTTGTGATTTACAACACTAACCTTAATGATTGATCAACTTCTTCTTTCTTTTAGAGGATGAGGAGGAAGTTAAAAGAAAACTATGATGACAACAAAGACCTATGAAAGCATAAGTGGATCATATACCATTTAGGTAAGAGAGGGAAGAGACTTACTTTGAGATGAATCACTCTTACTTTAATAAATGAATCAAATTATTTTGACAAATTATACCCTATTCTTGATCAACCAAAGTAGTAGTGTGGTTTTTTTTTTCCACCACCATAACAATGCAATAGAAAGACCATAACAATAAAGACCATATGTTATATTCTTAATCAACCAAAGTAGTGGTGTGGTTTTTCTTTCCCAGCACCATAACAATGTAATATACAGACTCTTCTAATTGACAACACTAACCTTAATAATCAATCGACTTCCTCTTTCTTTTAGAGGGTGAGGAAGAGGTTAAGAGAAAACTATGCTGACAGATTCTTTTGTAAAGGAAAATCCCTATCCTTAATAATCAATCGACTTCCTCTTCCTTTTAGAGGGTGAGGAAGAGGTTAAGAGAAAACTATGCTGACAGATTCTTTTGTAAAGGAAAATCCCTATCCTTGATTAATCAAAGTATCATTATAAGTTTTGATGGGCTTCTCCACTCTGAATATTATACTTTGGACAATAATTGCATTTCATGATCACTTTGCAGATCACAAGACTATATGGTGCAACATCATTCTCACTTTCATGAGCCAGAATCATTACATATGCATATGCATGCCAATCATGCAAATATTCTACCGACTCCACACTTTATAATTCCATGTGTGACCGAAACACATGCAAAGCACCTATAAAGTTACTTTATAAATGTGGTGAGTTAAAATTATATATGCTCGTAAAAGACTCGAAAAAATTATGTATGCCATAAAATATCGGAGTGTTAAAGTTTATTTCTAGGCAACTCTATGTAACATATTACAATAAATATTTCACTATCTATTAAAAAAAATAGTGTAAAGTAAACAAAACTTTAAACTTATTTGAGAGAGGTAAATCATTTTCTTAAAAAAAAAATAAGTAAAACTTAAAAGTGATAAATGTGAAGTGTAAAGAAAATTTCAAATAAAACAATTATGATAAATTTCAATTGATTTATTATTGGACCACTTCACAAGCATTAGAAATAAAAAGGCCAACAAGAGAGATTGTAATCATGTTAACTTGGGCTTGATAACTTAGAGGTATTTTAGCAAGATTGTCAAAAGTTTAAAATCCTTATTCAATATTTTGATGTTTTTAATAAAACAAAAATTAAAAATAAGTGATTAATAAAATAAAAATATTATTTTGATTAAAAACATATTTATTTTTTAAAAATTGATTTATATACATAAACTAATTATTGTCTTTAACAAATTTTAAATCATTTTAATAAAATATATACTTCAAGGGTAGAGTGAGTTTGACAAAATGGTGGGGAAATTGTGCTTGCACTCTCTTCATATAGGTTCAAATTTTCGATGAGATTATGACTCGTTGTGATAAGGCTAGAAGAATAGGCATCCCCCTTATGGAGGTCTCGATTCTTGCTAAATCATAAGTTTCGTACTAGACGTTGGCTTGCTAACTTATTTGTAATGACCGAAAAGTGTTCTTTATATATATATATATATAAAGAACATGCCAATGAGAGGAGCATTATTATTAGTCCCTTCCTATGGCAGGTGACTACATCTTATTTCTTAGGATTTTTTTGTTTGAGCTATCACGTCAACAAAATATTTTCTCATATTTTTTTAATATTTAAAGAAAATATTAATTAGATTTATTATTTTTTTTTTTTTGTAAGTTAGAAAAATATATTAAAGCCTGCTAAAGGGAAAAAGTTACAGTTGGCAGATTATCACAGGAGACTGTGGCAAAATCTCCCTGGTGGAAAACCAATGATGCCACATGACCGTAGAGTTTCCAATTGTCCATGCAATTATCAAAAACTATAAAAAACAAAACTGTGCTAAGTCTATAAGTTAGGATGCCACGTAGGGTTGGAACCCAGTAAACTAATATGTCTGGAAACATAAAAAAAACAGAGAAACCTGAGAACATTGGGATCATCTGGAGTTGGGGTCGGGCCTCCGTTGTTTCTATTGGTACTGTGCAATGTCCTTTCTCAGAATCCCTATGTCCGGGGTGGTATGTCGGAGAGCACGAAGAAGAGACTCCAGTTGCTCCTCGCATCGAGCCTGACGTTCATCCCTGTTCAACAACTCCTCGATGGTGCACTTGACATCCATGACTGAGCTCTGGATGAAATCTAGATAATTCTTCAAAATCTCGAGTCCATCACACTGAGAACAAGCAAGAGGAGGCAGAGGGGGTGGTGGAGCATCAGATGAAGAAGGGGGGGAGGTGGAAGAAGGGAGAGGGGAGGAGGAAGAAGACAGAGGGGCGGTTGGACTAGGGGGATCGGAGGGAGGAGGAGGACATGGTGGAGGCTGGTGGATGGGCAGTGGCTCAAGGTTGAGCTTAGGAGCAAAACCGAGGGAATTTCCAAAGCTATCGAACCACTCGACTCTACATGCAAATGGGGAGGGAAAAGGAGGGAGTTCTGAAGTGGTGGCATGGTCAGGAGGGAGTTTCAGAGTGGAGGCGCGGACAAGATCAGGGGAGAGTTCCGAAGTGGAGGTGTGGACATGAGCCTGAGGCAAGTTTTGAGGAGCATGCCTACCACGACACTGCGAGCCTCGGCCTCTTGCAGCATACCAATCCGCGCCCCTCTTTGACTTACCTCGTTGTCTCAGCATCAGGAATAAGACCAAGAGAGGAGGGGAGGAAATGAACCATAGGTGGAGCGGAAGGAAGATCTTGAAGCAGAGGGAAAAGCTCGAACCAAAGACGCATAGAAACTCATACTGGTGTGTGATTGTGAGGAGAGGGAGGTGGATAATGCGAATGAGCCATGAGTTTCACCGTCGCAGACCAAAAATCATAGATCTGGGGCTTATGATGGGACTGGTTAGGAGGCCAGCCCATCGCATTTACATCCCCTACGAAATCGAGCATCATTACCATAAAATGCTCTATGCAAAAATGAATGTAGGGGTACGTCAATCGATAAGTTAAATGCATGGATTAAATGCCTGGAGTGACTGCGGGATGTGGTGGCATGGTGTTGCGTGGGCTGTGGCCAGGTGTCCTCCCATCTGTCCAAGTGCACAATGGTCCCATTGACACCCCATCCAGGGTTAATTAGATTTATTATTAAAAGAAACAATTGTTTTATTTTAATTTTGAATTGATAAGTTTATTTTTTATTGGAAAACAAAAATTTCTTAGGAATATTGAATTTATTTGTAAAATAAAATCAAGATAAAAAATAACAAAATCAAGAAATCACCATATGTACTAGTTGTTGAGAGTTATAATTGTGTAAATAAGTATTGGTGTAGACACACCACTCCCCATTTATTGTCTTACCTTGCTCTCTCTTCATATCACAAGTATGATTTGTTCATAGCAAGAATAGACACATCTTTGAGCATAGTGGAAAGGTCAATGGCAAAGCTAATGCATCACCTAGTGATGATGAGTATATGCAAGGAGGAAATAGAATTAGTACGGGAACATGATTGGAGGACATTGAAGGATTTGAACCTCCAAAATTTCCAAAGAAATGATTAAGAAAGAGCCCAAGGAAGCTAACAAAAAGGACAGTCAAGCAATAATGTTTATTCATGGAATAAGTGAAGGAAATGAGAATCTATTCAATAATTTAAATCCTTTCACTAAGAGTTGGATGTGTCAATTGTCATTCAGAAACCAATCATCTCTAACACTTTTGACAAATTAAAAATTTGAATGGTTGTAAAATTACAATCGAGAAAGTCGTTTTGGTCCATTGGCCCTTTGCTTTTTTCAACATTCCTTGATGAAAAATGTCTCACGGAAAAAACATTACACCTTAGAATATGTCTCAAATCTCACTTTCTTAGATAGCTCAACTCCAAACCCTAAAAAAAATTAAATTGTCTGTGTATTAAATATTCTAAACAAAATTGATACATGGAGAACTCCAGAGATTTTGAGTGCTTCAATGGTCATCTCCACTGGTAGGTTTTTCCTCATCCTCCTATGGATCAATTTTGTATGCACTGTTGATGGAACTCCAATATTCAGAGCTTGTAATTGGGAGTCAATGAGTCATCATTGGTGCAAACCGTTGAGGTGATGACCATGCACTTTGGACTATGTATCTCATCTAAATTGATAGTTTCCATCCTCTGATTGAATGTATCATCTACCCATGAAAATGTCATGATAAATAAAAGCAACCCTCAATTTCCTCGTATTCCAATAGTCCTTGGAAGATTCTCTTTACATATCACCAATGCACTCTTCTTGAAACCTCCATTAGAAACAATAATTGAGGTTGATAAGTTTCATTGTCTATTTAGAGCCTCTTGAACACTAACACGTGCCATTTGATGTTTGGTTTGTGTTATGTCCTGCAAACCACCATGTGTCATTTGTTGATTGGTCTATGTTCCATCTTGCAACCTGTTATCCCCGTTTTTTAGGGATAACTGGGAGATCATGTCTCAAGGCCCATATGTCCTAGACATGGAGTATTGAGAGCAGGATTGACCTGAGCATGGCCCTGGAGGACCCATCTTTCTTCTCCTTCATCAGACTTGTCTTGTCAGCAGCAACAACATCCATCACCTTCGGCTTGGACTTGTATCAGAGAAGACTCTTTCTCCATGAGGTAATTGGTCCAGGTATCATGGTATGTGTCATTTTTTTATCATTATAACCTTTAGATATATGCATCAAATTCCTTTTATTTCTGATGCCTGCTTGGATCTTACATTAACCCACTTGACCATGGTTGGGGGGATTGACAGAGTATCCTAGCAAGCCTATACCCATAGGTTTTGGTTTGCCACCGGAGGAATTTCTAAAGAGCCATTGTCCGCTCCCATCATATCATCACTTTTACATCTTATCTCCCACTCATCTGCCCCATTCCCCTAGTCTGAGCATTAAGATGATCTGTTTGTGGGGTTACACCTTATCTCATGGGAAGAAGGGGATAAAGGCCCAAAAGGTAAAAGCAACTGGTAAAAGATAAAAGCCATAAAAAAATGAAACCTAGAGATGCCTCGCCCAAGGATCCCCGAGAAGGCAATAAAAGGCCGCTCAGCAAGAAATAAGAGGGACCCGAAGAAAATAACAAAACAAGACCTAGCCAAGAGGATAGAGGGTCTCATCACGAGCCAACCTATTATGTTCATGGGTACCTAGCAGTATGACATTGCCATTATCTAGTTACCATGCCAGGGCAGTGACCTTTGGTTGCATGGACAAGGGAAAGGGGGTCTCATCACGATCACGAGCCAACCTTATCATCTAAGTGAAAGTGCTTGTGGGTAACACTGTCAGCTCTGATCACCACGCCAAGGCAGTGTCCTCTAGTTAGACCTTGAAATAAATAAGAAAAAGCAATAAAGAAAAGAAAGAATAAAGGAAATAAAGGGCTTGGAAAGAATTGCATCCATGATGGGTACAACTCGCCTTCTACAAAGGCACCCACAGGTAATATCGTACATCCTTGTCTTTCACTCTACCCGTATGTCTGGACATCCCTTGACCACATCACCTCGTTTTACATGGCTTGGATGATACCCTCTGGAGACTTTCCTTTTCTTATGGATGTTGGCCCAATAGGGTATTTTGTCTTTTTCTTCGACTTTGTATTGTAGGTCATTGTAATATCTTTAAGCTATTGAATGATATATCAGGGTTTTTATGCATGTGTTTGATAACATTAATGATGAAACGTGATTGAAATTGCTATGATCCATGTGACTAATGAGCCCATGGAGGGCGAAGTTTTTGATGTACAGGACCATGCTCGATGGACAGGTACCAGTTGGACCGGTACACATGGGGAGATGATTAGCTCG
>SNQJ01S0029066.1:49920-71834 GCA_010110895.2 Picea sitchensis | reverse complement strand
TTTTTTTTTTATAAATATCAAATAAAATTAATTTATAATTTTTATACTTTAAACTACTTGATTTATAGATTTTTTAATTTTATAAATAATTATAAATATTAAATATTGATAAAAAACTAATAATTAATCATATTATAATCACCTTTTTCCTGTATTAATAATTATTTTACCTATTGAACTTTTTTTATAAACATAAGTAAATTCAAATTATAACTTTTTTTTTCAAAATTTATCCAATTATTACATCGAAGGTATTCTTTTTAGGGGATGGTCTCTTGACAAGGCTTCATCTTCTTTTCACTTCTAATTTAAGCATGTCATCTATCTATATATCCTTTTGTCCATATCTCCAATTTTTTTACCATTGTCCCTATAACTTGTAAGTTGTCCCTGCATTAATGGAAGGTATTTTTTGTATTCATTGCACTCGAATTTATCAACAATTTCAATCGACCGATGAGTTGGAAACATGCAAGGACCGCAATCTTCTATTTCAATTTCAAATTAATTCAAATCCAGAATCAAATTTGAATTCAATTAGTTACAAATTGCATCAACCAAAGGAACCCATGCACAACGATTTGGTACAACATTTAAATTGGCATATCATTGTTGATTTATAGATCTAGTTACAAATTTGTTGCCAATTGAAAAAGAGTGTGTATAGCAATGTCTTCGCTCAATTCTGCACCAACACGCAATGATCCATACCACTGATCACACCAACAACCAACTATTAATCCTCCATGATCTACACCGACAAATATACACCCAACAAAAAAAAATGACTTGCTCTTCCTTTGTTATGATCTGCACCAGGAGGATTTACAGACAACAATTTGCCCCATGACCTCCTCAACAATTTTCCTAGCAATTACACTCAAGAAATTTACCTTACATGGATCATGGATTGATCCCTCGATTGGTTATGAAGATGCCCTCATTGTGAGTTGGAAAGAGAGATATGTAGGAGCCAATTGATGACTAAGTTTGAAAGGTAGTGGACCACGTGCACCACACAGAGAAAGAGACCCCATATGTATAGACCAACTAGAATGAAAATATTCGATCTTTAGAAATTGATTTTTGTGACTCCTATATCCCACATAGGCAGGGTAAAATATTAATCCACTCTTTATATTGAAAGTTGATTCCTTCTAATAAAAAAAGAAAAAGAGATGAAGTGAGTACTATTAATATTAATATTTTGTGGTATTATATTGAAACAAATTCTACGTTTTATTTGAGATCAAAATATGGGTTTTAAAGATAACCTTCCACATTTTAATTGCGAAATTTCAATAATTTCAACTTAAAAGAGTTATAGGTTTTAAAGATAACCTTTCATGTTAATGACAAAATTTTAATAATTTCAACTTAAAAGAGTTCTTCTAAATTGGGTTTTAAAGATAACCTTCCATGTTTTAATGACGGATTTTTAATAATTTCAACTTAAAAGAGTTCTTTTAAATTGGGCTGACAACTTCAGAGATTAAAATTGTTTATTTCCTTAATTTTCAATAATTTCAACTTAAAAGAGTTCTTCTAAATTGGGTTGACTACTTCAATAATTTCAACTTAAAAGAGTTCTTCTAAATTGGGTTGATGACTTCAGAGACTAAAATTGCTTATTTCCTTAATTTTCAATAATTTCAACTTAAAAGAGTTCTTCTAAATTGGGTTGACAACTTCATATACTAAAATTGCTTATTTCCTTGTTTAAAGGAGGATAACATTGTAATCAATAATTTCAACTTAAAAGAGTTCTTCTAAATTGGGTTTTAAAGATAACCTTCCATGTTTTAATGACGAAATTTTAATAATTTCAACTTAAAAGAG
Organism: Picea sitchensis; assembly: GCA_010110895.2. Taxonomy (NCBI): domain Eukaryota; kingdom Viridiplantae; phylum Streptophyta; class Pinopsida; order Pinales; family Pinaceae; genus Picea; species Picea sitchensis. The sequence goes on along the minus strand of SNQJ01S0029066.1, from coordinate 69,995 downwards.
TTCTTCTAAATTGGGTTGACGACTTCAGAGATTAAAATTGTTTATTTCCTTAATTTTCAATAATTTCAACTTAAAAGAGTTCTTCTAAATTGGGTTGACGACTTCAATAATTTCAACTTAAAAGAGTTCTTCTAAATTGGGTTGACAACTTCAGAGACTAAAATTGCTTATTTCCTTAATTTTCAATAATTTCAACTTAAAAGAGTTCTTCTAATTTGGGTTGACAACTTCATATACTAAAATTGCTTATTTCCTTGTTTAAAGGAGGATAACATTGTAATCATGTAAAATTAATAACATTTTTTTAGATGGTAGATGTGTCCTACACTTATCCTAAAAAGTGAATAAAAGGGTTAAGGACTTTATAGATTAAAATTACTTATTTCCTTGTTTAAAGGATGATAACATTATCCTAAAAAGTGACTAAGGGGTTGAAGACTTTATAGATTAAAATTGCTTATTTCCTTGTTTAAAGGATAATAACATTGTAATCACATAAAATTAATAACATTTTTTTTGGATGGTAGATGTGTCCCACACTTATCCTAAAAAGTGAATAAGGAGGTTGAAGACTTCATAGACGAAAATTGCTTATTTCCTTGTTTAAAGGATGATAACATTGTAATCTTGTAAATTAACAACATTTTTTTGGGATGGTAGATGTGTCCTAGACTTATCCTAAAAAGTGAATAAGGGAGTTTAAGGAACACTGTGTGCTTATGTGTATAATTTTTTAAAGGGTGGGTTTTTCAAAATTTTCTATTTCTTTATTTAAAAGATGATAACATTGTAATCATGTAAAATTAATAACAATTTTTTTGGGTGGTAGATGTGTCCTAGACTTATCCTAAAAAGTGAATAAGGGAATTTAAGGAACACCATGTGTTTATGTGCATAATTTTTTAAAGGGTGGATTCTTCAAAATTTCTTATTTCTTTGTTTAAGGGACAATACCATTGTAATCATGTAAAATTAATAACATTTTTTTTTGGTGGTAGATATGTCCTAGACTTAACCTAAAATTGGAATAAGGGGGTTTAAAGAACACTATGTGCTTATATGCATGATTTTTTGGATGCTTGATGGTTGTTATTTTGTGTCTAGTCTTTGACACTAATTATTATTTGGGAAAAAAATAAATGCATAAATATGATCATGCACTCACGGCAATGGTTCTTGCTTCAGTTATATATTTGAATCCCTCTTACACCTAAAACCTTTGTAAAGTGGGAAATTATGTATCATTTCCAAATAATTTGACACAATCGCATTTTAATTCGTTGAGTGAAATTAAATTGTAAACCCATTAAGGATAATTCTCTTTCGATCAATAGTTATTTGAGTCAATTGTTAGACTACCAAAAATTAAAGATAAGCGGGTGTTGTCATTATTCATCAATATGACACATGTATAAGTACATTGATTTGACCCTTGGATTCATATTCCAAGAGGTATCTTGGACTCCCTACAACGATTACATCCTGTGACTTTTCATATTCCTTCTTCGAGTAACCCTAAACGGATTACGTTTCCAACATTCCCCCCTTAATCCGAAGGGGTGTATATGAGTCCAAGAAGAGAGTTGAAGTCTGGAAGTGTGCAGCAGAAATATTGAAATGGACAGTTACTAATGGTTGAATGTGCTCTCTGAATCTAGTGGTTTTGGGATGACCAAAAACTAAATGGATAGCAAAATCTTATGTCTTATACTAAATGGTGGTGGTGGTTTAAGGAAGACCACAAACCAATCTAGTGGTTTACGGATAACCAAAAAATCTGGAACTTGGCTCCAGGGCTCAATGGTTCCCGAAACATTTCCTAGGCTAGATATAAGATGATATGATGTCTTCTTCTAATTGTAAGTTCGCTCGAATGATGGTTTGAAGATGGCCATAAACTATTCTGTAGTAGAAGTTGAAAGTATTCGACTAAATGGAAGTTTAAGGAAAACCACAAACCGTTGTCTAGCAAAAGTTGTAGGCCTTCTACTAAGTGGTGGTATAAGGAAAACCACACATCAATCACACCCACTTGTCACACTCTCTTGTTATTACTTGATTGATAAGACTTCGAAACTTGAAGCCTAACTATCAATCACTGATGTAGTTCCCCTCTATTAGGGACAAGGTGAGAACATGCAAATATTTTCACTGCAAGATGTGTTAATACTCGAGAGTGAATTCTATAATATGACTGAGATATATTCTTTGCTATTGATGACCATTTCCAAGAAGTCATCCACCCATAATGGTTCTTTACTCTTGCAGAGTTCTTATTGTTAAAACATATGTTAGAAGGATGACTATGCTTTCCACAGTGCTTGCACGGATGAAGATTGAAGCACTAATATTCCATGTGGCCAACTCGATAACAATGTTGGCATATCATAATCTTCTCTTGAACTAGAGAAAATGAATTTGAACTTTCTTGAAGCAATCTGACACTTTGTAATTGGATCGGTTTGGTATAATCTAGAACATGAAAGGTGACTTCCTTTTCATATCCGACACCGATTTTGTGTCTATTGTTCCTGATTTCTTCCCAAGGTTTGATAATTGGCTTAGAAAGAGGAAGTTGAGCTTCATCTGTACTTGAATATGGAGTTGTCTCACTGAGTTTCTAATGAGTTGGTTGTTGAACTGGATCATCATCTTCGAGAAGAGGGTTGTTCTGAACAAGGATTAGTTCATAATGTTGTCAAAGATTCTTTCTCTCAAGTGCATCATGAATAAGTCAAGTCTGAGTTTGAACCAGTGCTACTTTGTCTTGCGTAACTTACAAGCATGTTACAACAGGCCGCAGAGTTGTTTTGCCAGTGGTGACTATATTGTCAAGAGAAGAGAGGACTAGAGTGTTCAATAACTCTAACAATTCCTTAATTTGATCCATTTAGAGATTGACTTAGATCTCAAAGGGTTTCTTGCAACTGCACCCTTTCACAATAAGAATTTACAATGTAGACTCAACGAATGAGGGGTGTCAGATTCTAACAAAAATGAACCTGTTTACAATGTAAATCAACTTGATTTCAAAAGCGCACAAGTAAACTTACAATGATTCAAGTGTGTTTTCACTGATCAAAGAGTTGTTGGATGACTGGAGAGTGTTGGGTCTAGGAATTGATACTCTTTTTGTTACCATTTTCCCACTACTTTGTATATTTCCTCTATCGTTTATGCATTTTCATAGCCATGATAGCTCAAGATTTTAACTTTTGATAATGGTATGTTCAGTCCACTTGATGCCTTGAATCTTTAAGTTTTTCTTACATTTAGGGAAGAATGATGTATGCTTTGGGTGATTACTAATTAAGTATCAATAATCCTTGCAGAACAATCGACTGTTACTCCAAGGTGTTGCTACTCCAAGATGATGTTTCACATATACTGCTACTTCGAGGTGTTGCTACTCTAGGATGTTATTTCACAAGAGTTTCTACTCCGAGGTGTTTCTACTCTACACAATGTTGCTACTCTATGACATTGTTGTTACTCCAAGAGGTCACTATATTGATGATGATTAGATTACTGACTCATGAACTCGTGGCAATGACCAGTCTCCTTGATGGCATGGTTTTTTTCAAGTCATTATTAATGAATGTCATGATTATGGTTCATCATCTAGAATAATAGGACAGTTAGCAGATTAAACCCATAAAGGCAACCATGCAAGTTGTAATCTGTTAGACAATATTTTGTATATTATTTTGTATCCTAATTTAGATGACATGGAACAACTTGAGAATCGAAATATTCTCAAGGTTGTTTGTAATTGTAATATTCCAAGATTAGATAGGTGATGGAGTTTAAGAGGCAGGGCATTTTTGCTTCTAAGTTAGTCTAGTTTTGGGGAGAATAAAGAACAATCGATTCGGATGATGAAGAACAACACTTATATCTGCACCTCTTGATTTTGAATAACAAAAGATATGGAAAGTTGTGGTTCAATTTTATGTGTGGTTTAGTTGTAGTTTCTGTAGTTTTCTCAACCCCTACTAAGGAGGAAGGGTCCTCCTCTTTAGCAGGGTTGCTGCTACTGTATTAGTAGGTAGTTAATTGCATTAATTCATCAGATTATTTTGTTAGTATTTCTTTCGGGTTGGATGTGTGGTGCAAAGATTCATGTATTATGATTTGTTGGCATTATTGTTATGGTGTGATCTACTTTAATAGTGCATTCCTGATTTTGTTTCCAGCAAGTGATTTTTTTATTAATTTTATTCCAGCAATTGTGTGGTTCGAAAAAGGATTTATTTTATTTCCATCAAGGAATTTTTTATTTTCATTTCAGTAATTGTGAAGATTGATTACATTTCTAGCAAGAGTGCTTCTTAAATTCGATTATTCATTTTACTTTTCATAGTTTGATTTGATTCAGTATTGGAATTGGGATTGGGTTATAGTCAGTGTGTGAAGCCTTAATCCATTGGCAACAAAGTTTCTTCAATTAATTAAGATAAGGACAACATTTCATTCATGCATTAGTATTTTTTCAGTTAGGAGTCATTTAGTTTGCTGTGGTGTTTGTTTTCTCTTCTTAACAAGAGTAGTTGGTTTGGTTCCTTTCAATCAATATAAGCTTAAATCTGGATTGGTCAATAGTAGTTGTTTTCACTGTTATGATGACTGGATTGATGAGTCTTGTTTGCATATAGTGTTAGATAAGGGTTACTACCTTCATATATATTGCATAATAACCTTGCAATAAAAGACTTACCCTGGGTTGAAAATTGAATGAATTGAATGTTTAATTAGACAATTTAACAAACCAACATTTTTGGTGCCATTGTCAGGGAGGTTATTAAGGGCACAAGAACACAACTAACATTGTCTTGATGAATTTCAAGATATGTTGGGTGCATGAATAAAGCAGGAGAAGAACAGGTTGCCCCTAAAGACACTAGACCTACAAGTAGGGGAGACCATGGTGGAAAAAGAAATCAGGACCAAGGATGGGTGACATTCTTTCAAAAGATAATATACCAGGAAGAATCATCAGCTTCAAGGATCAATCGTCAGAGGGATAAACCATGAAAAAGAGTGGATTTCCAGTCCTATGTTCAGGCGGGTCATCTACAGCAGCAACAGAGGCAAACTATCAAGATTTGATAGAAAACCTGGGGAAGTTTGACAAGGAAGAACAGGAGCACCCAGACTCCAAGATGGAATTCAATCAACCTATTATTATCCCGATTGATAACCCCATTACATATCAAGGGAGTTTTGCAGGGCACCGTGAACAGTTATTGGAAAACTCCCCAAAAACAAAGGACATCCCCAAACTTGATTGGCAAAGGCTTCACATTCTGTGGAACAGACATATGGTGAACGAACACTCAAATGACATGGTCTCTACTTTTGAATTCCCCATTGGGAACATCCCAGGAAAAGCACCAATGAAAAACATTCCCCTCTCTTCTCTCCCAAAATTTCATGGATTAGCAAGTGAAGACCCTGAAACCTTCTTATTTGAGTTTGATGTTTTATGCAGAAGCTATGATTATAATTCACAAGCTCAGAAACTGAAATTGATCCAAGACACTTTAAAAGGGGCTACATTGAGATGGTTTATGGGCCTCGATGTTGATTCAATTACTTCCTGGGATAATATGAAACAAATCTTTATGGAGAAGTATCAAGACTATTGTAGAACACGAGACCAGAGAGAAGAACTCTTCAAAATGTCTCAAAAGGAGGAAGAGAGCCTGGAAGATTATGTCGAGCACCTTCAATATAATTTGCAGAGATCAAAACACAATGATCTAGATAAGGATATCCCGAAGACAATCCTAATCCAGGGAATGAGGGATGATTGTATGGATATGTTGAATCTAATGAGGAAGGGAGTCATATCAAAGGAACCCTTTGAGGACATTGTGACTTTGTGCCTGAGAAGTTCGAGAGGATCATCAAGGAACAAAACACAAGCACAAGACGCCTCTACTAGGATACAAAAATCATCCAACCGTCGAGTAACAAGAGAAGAAATCGATAACCTATTTGAAAATTTCAAAACTGATATTCTTATCTCTTTAAATACACAATTGGATGTACTGCAGGTGAAACAGAAGCAGGATGAAGCAGAAAAATCTCTAGCAGTATTCCTCCCTAAATGTAAAGACAAGCACCCTCGCAAGAAATTCCCACTTGATAGTGTGGAGGTATGTGGCATCTATGAATTAGATCACCCAACAAGACTCTGCCCATCTTTACCAGGACTAAAATCAATATTTAAAGGATCAACCGAGGAGATAGAGAAAACATACTTTATTTCCAAAAATCCATGGAAAAATTATTTACCAGGTATGGCTCAAGATCCATCCTTGTATTTTAATAATTGGAATCATTCGTATAACCCAAAATTTCCACAATAGATCCAATACCCTTCAACCCCATGGAAATTTCCTATCCCACCTCAGATACAATATCCCACACCTTGGATGTTGTATCCAAATCAAACAATCCCATGGCCTCAAGGATGGAGAAGTTACCCCTTTCAGAGAGGAAAGTTACCAATACAAACTCAACCGCTTGTACAATGACAGTCACTACCCATACAACAACAACCATTACCACTTCCACCCATTATATTTCCAATCAACCCTCCACTACGTTCCCAACTACTTGTTCAACCTAACCCCAACTAGAATAATAAGGCGATTCAACAATTTGAAACATCCATTTTCCACACATATTGCATCTTCCATGTTGAATGTAATGAACTATGATTAATATCAGGGAGAATAATAAGCCAAGAAACCTCATCGGTCATTACATAACATGAAGAGACAGATTCATCAAATGAAACAACCCAGTCTTGCAAGCAATCTAAGGAACATTTTGAAACTCTGAATACACAGGATGAAACTTAGAACATTATTTATAACTCTGCTAAAACTCTGAGGAAACAAATCAAATCTCAAATGAATACTTATGCTAAAACTCCCCCATACCCAAAAAGGTTAACAATGCCTAGAATCATTCCCCAACCCGAGTTTGATTTCCCTTGGGAACTGAAAAACCAATGTGTTAAAATCCCATTGCTACAAGCCATCAAAGATGTACCGATCTATGCCAAGATAGTGAGGGATTTGTGTTTTAAAAATTCTGGTAGGAAACCTAGGGATCCACCCACAATTCAAGTAATTTTGGAAAAATATCAGAACTCATGACAGGAAAAACTACACTTGCTAAATATGATGACCCTCAGAACCCCACAACAATTATCCAAAGTAATAAGATGATTATCCTCAATACTCTCATCAACCTAGATGTTGCAATAAACCTCATAACTAAGGAAACACCATGATTGTTGGGACTTATCAATATAAGACCCACCCCCACTGTGTTAAATCTCGCCGATCAATCTAAAATTCCACCAGAGGGGGTTTTAGAAGACATTGTCTTGTATGTTGACTCCTGGGAATACCCAACAGAGTTTCTAGTGCTATAACCTAAAAATCGTCTAGGAGGACACCCCCTGATATTAGGAAGACCTTGGTTGGATACAATCGACACAGTTATCGGTTGTAGGTCAGGGCCTATGACAATTTCTGACGGAAAGAATACAAAGAACCTCGTCCTCTACCCCCTTTCCAAACGAATTGAAGATCTTGAGAGCCCTTTGTGGGCTAAACTTGAACCTAAAGAGGGTGGCGTACAACCAGTCCTCATAATTGGTAAGGCCCTCTGCTTCAAGAATGAAACAGAGGACAATACCATTAGTAGTTTCATTAGCAACCCCCCGTTTGTCATCCAACCAACATTCCATATTTTAGATGCCATAATGAAGGAACCTGATCAAGAAACTCTTGATGATGATTTTTTTATTTTAGAATTCATACCTACAACACCAAGCCACAAAAGTATCCCAATAGAAATTGAACCATGGAAAACCTTAAACATCAACCCAAATCTAACTCCCATGCAGACAGAACGGTTGGTTCATATGTTGCGAGAACATAAGGAAGCCTTTGCATGGGATTACACATATATGAAGGGTATCCACCCTGATCTTTGCACCCATCATATATACATAAATAAGGATTACCGACCTATTCACTAGTTGCAACGCAGAATGAACCCAACCTTGAGAGATATTGTAAAAGAAGAATTATAGAAACTGTTGAATGTTAATTTCATCTATTCAATATTAGACAGTTAGTGGGTATCCCCACTGGTCATTGTGCTTAATAAAAACAAAAAATGGAGAATTTTTGTTGATTACAAAGAGTTAAATAAATCCACCTAGAAATACCATTTCCCATTACCTTTTATTGACCAGGTTCTTGACGCTTTGTCTGGAAATAAATTATTTTCATTTCTTGACGTTTTTAGTGGATATAACCAAATCCAGATTGCTCCTAAAGATCATCACAAGACCACTTTTACCTGCCCCTAGGGCACATTTTCCTACCGATTCCTCCCATTCGAAGTCTTCTACGCTCCTTTCTAGCACAAAAACGTCTCTCGCACACCCTTCTGGCATGATTTCCTTTCTCTTCATATTGGAAATGACTACTTGTCCTTAACCCTTTACTTTCTCTTCTTCACTTCTCTACTTGACTTGCCCCCTTAGATCTTCTCTTCTTGTGTATCTCTCGTCTCTCTTTCTCCTCTTCTCTTTTGGATCCATGCTTGTCTCACCTCATCTCATCTCCTTATGGATCCCTTCTCCTAGATCTATTCTTTCTTTCACTTTCTCGTATCCCCCCTTCTTTCCTTCCCCCCATTTGTGTGAGAGGAATTACTTGGGAATCCCATTGGGCTCCATGTGCATTATTCTCTTCTCTACAAACAACATCTTGATCCAAAAAGTAATCTCTTCCAACAATCTCCTTCTAGGGCTAGTGGAAAACTTGCTTTTGACAGTGTCAAAGGATTTGTTGCACTCAATATAAAACTAAGTGATATACCCTCCCTTAACCCAGTCGAAATATAAGTTGAATTATTTGGCCCACTTATTATCCACAAATCCCATCCTATTGATCATATTTTGTTCCCACACTAGTGATTCTTAGGCTCACGGGGCAGGGTTAATCTTTGTTTTCTTTTTTGTCCATTCATGCAATAAACAAGGAAACTCAACAAAGAAAGTTTTGTGTAAATATGTATATATGTACCTTTGTTTCCACCACTCAAGGTTGATATGCATATTTCCGGTCTCTCATCATGTGAACTCGTCCTCCTTCGCAAATACCTAGTCTTGTATATCCTCCCTGGATGGTTTCCACCTCATAGTTTTCCTTCAACATTTAGTACAAAACCTTCATGTCTCACAACATAACCATTTGTTGGCTCTTCCAAAGGGTATCATACCCTTGGTTTGATAGGCTTTACCAACAAAAAACCCATATGCTATCAACAAGTTGACTTCCTCCTTTAGATATGTCATGTTTAGTTTTTGCTTATGTAGTATGTTCTCCTCTATTTAGAATTCTTAATGCAACACCTTTTTGGAAATTGTCTCCAATCTTATATGATTTTTTTAAATGATCCTACCAGAGAAGACTTRATGGGCCCTTTGAACCTCAACTCTATATTTGAAATCCTTTTTTGTATCTTTATGTTGTAACCCTAGGCTACAACTTTTTTTCTTGATACAAATTTCTCATTGTGTGATAAAAATAAATGATGTTGCTCATGAAATATGATGCTSWWACAAAAGTATGCTATTATGTTCTCTTTGGTGTTTCCTTTATGAGGGTGAGGGTGGTGTGGGTGGATTATTGGGTAAAACATAATATTGATATGTTTTACCCAATATTCCCTCGCACGCCCACCCCCATAATATCATATTTTACCCAATATTCCCTTGCACCCACATCCCCATAATATTATATTTTACACAATATTCCCCCCTATGAGGGTGGGGGAAATATTGAGTAAAACATAAAAATTGAACCCTTCTTATCCCTTCCAATGTTGATGTTTGCAGCATCAGAGAGGTACTTTTGCACAAGTCTAAGTGTCTAGACGTGTGGAAGTCATCCAAAGCCTTCTACCTTGATACTTTACTTTAATTAAAGGAATTGTTAAAGTAAAGTGATTTTATTAAATAGTTGAGTTTATTTAATGAAATTCTAAAGTTACTAGCATTAGTGAATTAAATCTTAGCCATTGATCTCAAGTGAGATGATATTTAATCGCAATCATTAATCACTTTGTAGATTAGGGTTAGGTCATAACTCAAGATTATAAAAGCAAGGGTAGGGTGAAGGAGGAATGTGGGTTGTTTTGACTCAGAGAGCATAGAAGGACTTTTTCTCAAGGAGATATTGAATAGGTGGAGAAGGAATTTCATCTAGAGATCAGTACAGGTCAGGGAGAAGAGAGAACAAAGGCAACTGCAAGTGGGTTTCAACAGATTGTGTTAGGAAATGAGAAACACTTCCACACTAAACCTAGCAGAAGAGAGGAAGGAAGATTTAAATAAGAAATTAAATGACAAAGCAAACACACAATACACAGAGATTTTACCCTGGAAACCCAAACCAGGAAAACTAGCATTCCTTGAGTGTTTTGTTCCTTGTTGTATTATTCATTCATAATAAAAGGTTACATGTCTAACCTTGGTCCACACCTAAAACACAATCAACATCATACCTTCTTGCTTTACACAAGAAAAACCCTGTAGCCAATTCAACTTACATCTACATGACTAGTAACCTCTATGATTTTCACCTATTGGCGATTAGCCATTAGATTTTTTATAGCATTATAACACACCTTATTTATAGGATTTATAGTAGGAAAAACCCTAAATAAAAGGCGACAAAAAACAATTACAGATCCACATAGACCATTGGATACAAATCCCACGAATCTCAGGATTCTGTTACAGTCAACTACCAAGTCAGATTACTAGTTGACTACTAGTCAACCTTCATTCGGTCTTCAGTCGGTTGCCATATGCCCTCATGTTGACCTCTTCAAATTTACTCGGTCGAACCACCTTGACCTTCGACATTTTGTCGATGTCTTCAACTTCAAATTCACCTGGTTGAACCACCTTGACCTTCAACTTGATGTTGATTCCTCTAACCTCATCTTTACACGATAGAACCACTTCGACCTTCGACTTTGACTGTCAGTCAATCCACCTCGACTAGACTTTCACTACAAAGAATATGACAACCCAACATTCCCCCACTTGTTTTTTTCTTTGTTGAAACTAGGAGACCTATGAACTTTTGTTCATAGACCTAGGGAAACAATGCCCATTGCCTCTCTGCACCAAGATAACTTCACAACACTCACAGAATTGGTCAAAGAGTCTGTTATGTTTTCCAACGTGTATATTTTCTCTAGTATCACCTTGTTTCTTTCCACCATGTCTCTTATGAAATGGTATTGTACATCAATTTTTATAGCAAGATTTGCCTCACCATTGTTATCTTGCACAAAGGGCCTTTTTCCATTTCCCTATGCAAACTTGTCATCCCTTTTTGATGAATCCAGAGAAAAAAATACACATTTTTCCACATATACATGCCCTATCTGCTATACAACATGCGTATACTTAGGTTGCTCCACTACAGCCCGCGTACATCGGGATTTGTGCCAGAAAATAAAAAATGGAGTTGGGTTTCCATGTCATGACATGAGATCTCTGATCCTTGGCCTTCCACATACTGGAAACGGTCCGACTTGACCCTTCAGTTGCATTTTGAAGACTATAAAATCACAATTCCGAGCTATGGAAAAGAGGAGAAAGCATTCAACTTTGAGAGAAAAGTTACTTAGGAGAAATTACTTCATATTGAGTCTGCATCCATTGTCCCTCAAGTTTGAACACAATGTTCAACACCCAAGATATTTCCCTATTGTTGATAGAACCTCATTGTCTCTCTTCTATGAGATTACCTTTGGTGGAGGATTGAAGTGATGGAGGCCCAGTTGGAAGGAACTTGGTTTCTTGGTTTTGAACCGTGCCGACATGGAAGTCTGTAATGTTGTCACTTATGTTGATCAATTATTAATAGAAATACTTATTTCTCGTCCTATTTGTATCGTACAAATATATGATTACTATCCATGGGCATGTTTGTAATGTTTATTAATGGATTATGTTATCTAATATGCTAACCCCCTTATATTATCACTATGTACTTGCTCTTCTTGTTTGTTGAGAACTTGTTGTGGGTATAAAGCTTTGGGTCGAAGGGCTCAACGGTGGAACATCATCGAACGTTGGATCGAGGTAGGCCTCTTTCTTATCTTGCACATTAGTTTATATAGCATACAATGGAACTGAGTTGATTTCTGCAGTCATACCTGACTATTGTGGTTTACCCTTGGCCATAGCGAGTTTTTCCCTCGTAACAGAATTGGCAAATCCATTGGGGAAAGATCTTCCTTCTAAGCGTTGAAGTACTTTTTCTTCTTGCGTTGCTCTTTTTCCTTTGTGTTTCTTGTCGTATCACTGCTTGACAGATTTTGTTCACTCCGGGTCTGAGTTTTCAACCTTTTTTCCCTTGTCTGGCCTTGTTTTAAAGCTTGTACGCTCCTTTTGCCTTGACAATCATGTATACACGTGTGTTGTCTCACTGCAATCTGTGTATATATGCATTGTTCTCCTGAACAGTCGCGTATGCCACTTTCCCTTGCTTGTTTGCCTGGTTTAGTGACTGCTGGGTGGGATTTGATGTTTGTTGAGCCTTCTTAGGTCTCTATAGTGCATGTTGAGCTTCTTTTGAGTTGAATTTTTGGACGTAGTCTTTCTCATTGTTTTTCATTTTGATTTGTCCTTGAACCCTGGGCTATTTGCTTGGTTGATTGGTATTCTTCTTGAGTTATTTCGTTTATACACAGTAGAATTTATATATCAGGTTGCTTTTCAGTCCATGCATTTTCTCTTTAATATATTGAAAATACAAACAAAGTAGGCATTTTCCATTGGTTGGCATTTTTGTCTTTGAACCTTTATCATTAGATTAGTGCATTTAGTGAAAGATTGCATTTTACTTCTGAATTGCAGAGTTGAAACTGAAAATTGCACTGTTTTTATTAGCATATCATTCATTGAAAAAGTTAAAGATAGAATTTTTATTATATTCATATTTATTTTCTTGCAGAGTCATAACATCATGAGTTTCACTTCCATACCCTTTTGAGTAATCATGACCGATAAAATTTACGCTTTAAACTAAAATTGATTAGTCACGATTTTATTTTTAGGGTGCACAAACTAGTCTAGGATTTAGTGCCTTGGAATAGGATTTTGTGAGTAAACTTATCCAAGGCAATTAAATCAACACATGTGTCTGAGACAAGGAGTTGAGAATTCCGTTGTATAATTGGTAAGATTAGGAGGCTTAGCTCACACCGGAGTTAATCACGAGGTCGCGCAAAGTTAGTTGAAGGGATAACCCCTGGATACTCACCTAGCATCATAGATATTTCTATGGATTTATTCGTATTTGGGGATCTTTCTAGTACCCATACCTCTATGAGAGGCAGTGCTTTCAAGGTTTCAAGATTTGCTACCCTACCCATACAGTGATCCAGACTTACGACTGCTTGCATGTGCATCGATTATACAGTGGTTTATTAGTTGCTTGACTTAGGTATCTCATAGGTTACTTACAGGGGTTATTCTGCTTGTACCCTGGGTCAGATAGGGGTCGGACAACACACAACATTTATGGAGGATTACCTCTCCAGGGGGATCTGACCGACTGGTTGTTAAGCCCACGAGGGCCCCTATAACTGATTATGTTACCTCCAAACTTTAGCGTGGAGTCTCAGGTCCCTCTTGAACGAGACATACCTTCTTTAGCGAGGGAGGCCACTCAACCACTTTAGCCCGTTTGCATGCATATTGGTCGTTTGAATTTTTGGTATGCTCTTTGACTACTAGTTGGCCTTAGGAGTCTATTTTGGGTCTCATCATCATGGATAGTGGAGTTTCTTTTTCTCCCCCATTAACTGCTACCCACCCCATGATTCCTGCTCGCTTCATGGGGATGAACCCTTCCTCTTTTTACAATGGTACGCAGAAATACAACGTTCAGTCCGCACCTTGGGTCTCTAGTCATTTTTATGTTGATATGCCTTCCCCCATGCCATCCTCTCCCTAGACCAAATATATGAATCCTAGCATTGGATCTGGGGGCACCATGGCTCCGATGCCTACTTCTTCGTTTGATATGAGTCATCTCCCCATGGGAGGTTGGAACCTTCCCCCTTATGGATCCAATACTATCTATGCTCTTTCAGGAGCTAGCACTCAGATGGGTTCTTACCCCACTTATTACACCCCACCCATGTATCTTTTGTCCGCCATATTAGTTCCTTTGAACACTTTTTCCATGACAGGTCCTCAAGTACCCCCAGGGATTTCATATGGGGAGAATCAATTTTACGGTTCTGGCTACCCTCTTTATGGGACACCTTCACAAGGGGGAAACATATATCCTCACTCGAATAATTTGTATCCTACCTCAGTCTCTTCGCAGACCTCAGTGATGATACCTGTCCAAACCTCTTCGGACCATTTTGGCGTATACCACCATTTTTCTGGGCAGGGACAGGGGGTACACCAGGATCCTTTCTGGCCTGCAATATTTCAGAACCAATCTTTCCCTGAACCTTGGAATAAAATGTTGCAATCTATCGCTAGCCCATTCACTGTCAGTCACATTGGTGCTCCATCACCAACCTCTGCCAGTCATGTCGGAGATGGGTCAAAATTTTCTACAAATTATGTCGACAGCTCGCACCCAGCCTCTGCCAATTATGTTGGGGGCACCATCCTTTTCACTCCAAATCATATCCATGTCTCCAACCTCTATTCATCATACAGGATAAGACTCTCTTACCCCTGCCAGTCATGCCAAGAGCGTGTCACCAGCCGTTGTGGACGACACTTGGAGCATCGAGAATCCTAGATGTCTCATACGTAAGACTAAATTCCTTTGAAAGACTTGTGAAGGAAGTCACCTTACTTGTTTGTGTCCAGCTACTACCGGGATACCAGAAGCATGGGGCTCACCCAAGAGCCCTTCATATTTTGAGGTATACGTGGTTTCTCCTCACACCACTTCTCCTTTAATCATCTCGATGGTTCCACCGACACAATCCTCTCTTGACCTCGCCCCCTTTGTCAAGGGTGAAGGGTCTCTTGCCCCCGTTACTATGCATCCTCTTCAACCTATAATTGAAGAAGTGGCCACACCAGTGCAATCTCTGGTCAATCCTACTCTCCTTGAAGAGAGTGATGCACCTTTCATTCATGTCATCAACATTCCAAATCCTCCCCCTTCTGAACGAGAGAGATTTATTCTTCCCTCGAATGATCTCCCTCCAAGTCCTAACGAGGTTCCCTTCGATTGGGATGACCTGATGGGGCATCCTATACCCCCACTTATGTCATTTCCATTAAGAGACATTATTCGAACCATCACAAAGACTATATACTTCATTAGCACTTTCTCCTCCTCGACTTGCAGAGATTTGGGTTTTCCCAAGCTTTTGTCAGCTATCCGTAAGATACTAAATTTCCGCAGAAGACCGGGATGGGAGCCTTGGCCTCCCCCTTTTCATGTTGATTAGAACAACATAAACGAGTCTTAGTTAAGCTCTTTTTCGAGACGTCTAAAAAACGGAAAATATTGTTGAGTGATTTGTCCCTTTCACACTCGTTAAATTGGATTTGAAAGGTCATGAGTCTTAGTTAAGCTCTTTTCCGAATCGTTACCAAAAATAGAAAAGATCACCAAGTGAACTTGTCATTTTCACACTTGTAAATTGGATTTGAAAAGACATCTATTTGGCACAAGTTTACCCCTTTTTCACACCAAGTAGACAAAAAGACATAAAAAATGATATTTTTTGGCGTTAAGTTGTGATTGCATCTCATGCCCTTGCTTACAGTATTGAGCCTTTAGTTGATTCTCTCTTTGCATTATAAACCATTGCCTAAGTAGTTTTTGTATCCTCAACCAAGCATAGCCTTGTTTATATCCTTCACAATTTGACACCCTATACCTTGGAGGGAACATCACCCTGAGTGTCCATCTTCCGCATGCATTTCCTTGCATTGAGCATAGGTACATTCCACTGCTGGAACTAGTTTTGCTTACTTGCGACACTTGTTTCCTCTTCTATATAATAGCATTCATTTGTTATTAAAAAACAAAAAAAGACGGGCGAGAAGGGAGTACTATATTATAATTGGCAGTAGTCATGTCGCCTTTGAACAAAGCACAAAATTATTGATTGCTTGTGTCATCATAATTTTGGGTTTAGCATGGCCTTAGGAAGCTGATCTCGTTACAGAGTTTTCTCTACCGATTGGTTAATCTTCCAGTCCCTATAGAGAACGTTATTGATGCCTCCTACATCTAATAGTCACATCATTGATTCTATGTTGTCAGAGTCCACCATATGTCTCATGCTCTTGTTCAAAGGAATTCTATCAACTTGTGTCGACCACTCCTCAGAAATATTGACTTTGCATGTCATCCATATCCTCAGTTTGTCTTAGAATCACATGATACTATGGTCTTATCATGCACCCTGGCCCTACTTTCATAATTGGTAGGTCACCTTAAACCCAACAATCAACATTTCATCACTGGTCGTTGAATGGGTGGTTTCCCTTGTGTTCAATGACGAGACATCTATTCACACTTAGGGATTCATGCAGTGTCTTGGATTCCATTAGCCTTATTTGTGGTTTCCTCGCCTTTGTCAACAATTTTCATCATTGGCTGCTATTCAGAGGGTATTTTTCGTATACCGCTTGCATTTGGTACACGTGAAATATGCACATGGTCGTTGGTTCGTGAACATGTTCTTCGTCTGATCTCCACCAAATCATAAATCTCTTTCTTTGTTCCTCGTGCTGACTGATGAGAGATTCCTTAATTCTCTCCTTTCAGCGGGTCTCTTTCCATTGACTTCATCTCATTTATTCTGGATATGGGACCTAGAGTTTTATGAGTACCTTGAGGATTGCAGTCATTAATGGTAGGCTCTCTCACCATTGATAGATGGGAATACATCAATGTCTCCTGATCAATGGATTCCTCAAGTGTTCGAGACCGACTCCTTTATTCACACTTGTAGGAATGTACTCGATTCCTTGATACCTACTTTCATTATTGGTAAGTTGTCTCACATTTTTTAACGGTATGACTCAATGACCGGTAATCAAATGATGTCTCATTGTGTTCGACCTAAACTCCTTTATTCACATGATGTAGACTTGCACCCTTGGCGGATAATGTAGAAGACTTGAAGACATCTCTATGTGGCCGCAACTTTCTTGATCTGTTGCTTCCTTTTCATTGGACCAATACCTATATGACTTCAGTGATCATGGAAGATCAAGATTATACTCCATGGTATATAGATATCTTCAGATTGGTTTTGAGAGCGGTTTCACTGGCCCTTGTTCATTACTATGATAGCTTTTGGCATGTAACCGCATTTGTATTTTCCTATTCATGGCCACAAACACTTATTTGGTATATTTTCCACATGGATCTGCATTGTATTCTTGGCAGCCATGTATGCAAAGTCAGTATAGAATGTAATGAGCAATCGAGTCCGTCCAACTGGCTCTCTACCACTCCACTCCTAGGTTATTTATAATGTATTTCGGCCATCACAGATACTCCTCTGATCTCACACATTAGGGGGCATCTGTTATAGAAAGATTTGCCTCACCATTGTTATCTTGCACATAGGGCCTTTTTCCATTTCCCTATGCAAACTTGTCATCCCTTTTTGATGAATCCAGAGCCAAAAATACACATTTTTCCACATATACACACCCTATGTGCTATACAACATGCGTATACGCAGGCTGCTCCACTACAGCCCACGTACATCGGGATTTGTGCCAGAAAATACAAAAATGTAGTCGGGTTTCCATGTCACAACAGAAGATCTCTGATCCTTGGCCTTCCACATACTGGAAACATTCTGACTCGGCCCTTCAGTTGCATTTTGAAGACTATAAAAGCACAATTCTGAGCTATGGAAAAGAGGAGAAAGCATTCAACTTTGAGAGCAAAGTTATGCTGGAGAAATTACTTCATATTGATTCTGCATCCCTTTGTCCCTCAAGTCTTAACACAGTGTTCAACCCCCAAGCTCTTTCCCTATTGTTGAGAGAACCTCATTTTCTCTCTCCTATGAGCTTGCCTTTGGTGGAGGATTGAAGTGGTGGAGGCCTAGTTGGAAGGAACTTGGTTTCTTGGTTTCGAACCGTGCCGACAAGGAAGTCTGTAATGTTGTCACTTTTGCTGATCAATTATTAATATAAATACTCCTTTCCTGTCCTATTGGTATCGTACAAATATATGATTATTATCCATGGGCATGTTTGTAATGTTTATTAATGGATTATGTTATCTAATGTGCTAACCCCCTTATATTATCACTATGTACTTGCTCTGCTTTTTTGTTGAGAACTTGTTTCAGGTATAAAGCTTTGGGTTGAAGGGCTCAATGATGGAACATCATCGAACATTGGATCGAGGTAGGCCTCTTTCTTATATTGCACATTAGTTTAAATAGAATACATTGGAATTGAGTTGAGTTTTGCAGTCATACCTGTCTGTTGTGGTTTACCCTTGGCCATAGAGAGTTTTTCCCCCATAACATCAATTTTCTTAGTCTTATAATGATAAGCAGGGTTCTTTTCCAGAAATATTGTGCTTTGACTATCACAATTTATCTTCATAGCTCTCTGCTCAAACCCGATTCTTGAAAAAAACCTTTGCAACCATACTACTTCTTTGCTTCCATGATTCGTTGCCATGTATTCATCTTATTTTGATGACAAGGCTACGACCACATGTCTCTTACTCATCGAGTTGATTTCTCCACTGAACATCTTGAAGACATATCCTTTGGTCGACCTCTTTTGATCCAGATCTCCAGCTTAGTTGGCGTTGAAAAATCCATGTACATTTAATTCATTGTCACCTCCAGGTTTTCCTTGGTATTATATAGCATAGTATTTTGTGCCACACAAATACTTGAATACTCTCTTGAAAATAGTCCAATGATCCTTTCCAGGTGTCGACATGTATCTGCTCAACACTCCTACTGCATGACAATGTCTGGTTGAGTTAATACCATATCATACATTATACTACCAAAAACAATTTCATAGGGAACACGTGCCATGTCCTCCATTTCCTCCTGTGTCCTTGGACATTGTTCAACAATTAGCCTTTCTCCCATAGGAATTGGCACCTTCACAGGTTTGCAATCATGCATGTTGAAACGTTTCAAAATTGTTTCAATATACTTCATCTGGTTCAACCAGAGCTTTCTAGTTGCTTGATCTCTTTTGATCTCCATTCCCATAATGATGTTTGTTGCACCGAGATCCTTCATGTCAAAATTGGGGGATAGTTGTTTCTTCACCTCCTTTATTGCATTCATGTTGTTTCCAATAAGCAATATGTTGTCGACATACAATGCTACATGTATGAAATTCCCACCTTCTTCTTTGTAATATATGTAGTGATCAACTTTGCTTCTCACAAACCCTAAACTAAGGATTATGTGTCAAACTTTTGGTACCACATCCTTGGCGATTTCTTTAGACCATAAAGGGATATTTTCAGTTTGCACACCAAATATTTCTTTCCCTTTACTACAAATCCTTCAAGTTGTTTCGTGTATAATTCTTCTTCCAAGTCCCCATGTAGGAACATTGTCCTTACATCCATTTATTTCATTTCTAGATCAAATATTGCAGTCAGAGACATTAGTACTCTAATAGAATTTAATTTTTCAACAAGGAAAACAATCTCACCAAAGTCGACTCCTTCGACTTGGGAATATCCTTTCGCTACCATTCGAGCTTTGAATTTCTCGACTTGACCTGCTACGTTCATATTCTTCTTGAATACCCATTTTCTACCTACAGGTTTTCTTCCACTAGGTAATTTTACCAAGTCCCATGTCTCATTCTTGTGCAAGGATTCCATCTCTTCAACCATGGTGTCCTTCCAGAGTTTTCCCTCTAGTGAGTTGACTACCTCCCTGACCAACTTTGGATCATTGTCGGTGGAATTTAATATGAATGCAAAACATAAATCAGGAGG